>QEOT01001417.1:62303-85007 GCA_003123785.1 Pterocarya stenoptera
CACACACACACATGGTGGAAGAAAAACCATGGATACTCTTGGCAATCAAGTGATGGATTAATGTTTTGCATGTTTCTTTTTAACATCCAACACTTGTCACTGGATTGGGATTCATATTTATCAAATCTTTCTGCTGGATTATCAAGCGGATTCTCTTTTATTGTACCTGCGGCATGAGTTTACGTAGTTTCAAATCTTTGGTATTTCTAAGAGACTAGTTACAGAATGATTGTGGCCTGACCATCTTTTGTCCCTAGATTTAATTAGGTGGGACTTCAGATGAGTAATTGCAAAAGCACCACTTGGTTCTTATAAGGTTCACAAGTTGGCAGTCCTTTTCTCCTTTGCCCCTCTAGATTTAATTAGATGGGACTTCAGATGAGTAATTGCAAAAGCACCACATGGTTCTTATAAGGTTCACAAGTTGGCAGTCCTTTTCTCCTTTGCCCCTCTATTTATTGGAGACATTTTCGCTTGTTTGCTTCTGTATGTGCTCTTGATTCTCTTGGGGGCTTTGATTTCTGATTGGAACTGTAAATGTTTTCTTTGGGATAATACTTCAGCACCTTCTCAATTCACCACCATACATGAAGTTCTCACAGATAACATTTATGGACCTTTGCAGGGGGGAAAAGGCATTTTGCAGTTCCGAGTGCCGTGACAAACACATTAAAAGAGTTGATTACAAAGATAAGTGTGCATCTGGAGCACTGAAGCCACTTGCTTACTCTGCGTCTCCCTGCTCCAGTCCACTGGCGTTTTTTGCTGGCGTTGCTGCGGCATAAACATATTTATGAAACTTACATAAAGTGAATAAGATGGAACTAAAAGGACGGGAAAGGGCGTCCAATAAAACTGTTTTCACCGGCACATTAAGCAGTTGATAAGATTTGAGAGGGTTTGAGCATGTGAAATCTATATCCCAGATTACAAGAAAATCGAATGGAAAATTCGTTTGAACCCAAAAGAGAGAAACATGTATAGATTTGCATTCTTAAAACATTTATAATAATTGTTCTATTATATGAAATTGAATCGCCAACTTTGTGAGGCATCTTTGACTTTTCAAAGAATCAAAAGCCAAGGTGGTCCATGACTTTGAAAGCCAGCGTCGATTTAGACAGAATAGTTATATCATCAGTGTGGTTTGCCTCTATCGTCTGCTTCTTGATAACAAAACCAAGTCGGAAATAACACGTAACTCAACCTTATTTAATTCATGATGTAGCCTAAAATCTGAGCAACCAAATGCATCTTTTCCTCTCTGACATGTCCGCAACATGCAAACGGCAATGTATGGTAAGGAATATCAATTTCCATAGCATTTTACAGCCATGCCACTGAACGCTGAAGCATCCAAAATGACCAGTCTCCTCCGAACAGGATATTAGGAATCAATGGTTGTGTTGGTACTGCAAACCGAGTCCCAACTTTTATCGAGTTTTACGATCTTTTTATTTCCTTTCTTCTCTCATTTATTTTTTATTTTTACTTTTTGAAGGAACACTGACTTGTGCTACAGTAGGTTAGGCTAGTACGTGCTAATTATATCGAACCCAGTGTCCGTTGTGCGAGAACTTCACTGAATTCGTCTTTACAGATAGGCATATGTTATTTTTTAATCCTTGTCCAGCATTAGGAGAAGTGCAGGTAACATTGGTCCTAGGAAAAAGACTTCCAATGCAAGAAAGGGCGGCGTGTTGAGTTGTCAAGATTTCATGCAAGATAATCAGATATGCATTGGTTGGTACTGGTGAAGAAATTCATGGGTTTAACTCATCTCATAAAACTGGTTCTACAAGAGAGGATTATTCATTCCTTATAAATATGTTCAAGACCTTATCCACATGCAATGTGAGATTATTCCTCAACACCTTCCCTCACATGCAGGCCAGTATTTTTCTTGGTCCTTGTCACAGGATAAGTAATGTGGATTCCATTCGTCCTGTGGCAGACTCTGATACTATGAAGAAATTCATGAACTTAACTCATGTCATAAAACCGGTTCTACAAAAAAAGATTTCTTATTCCTTATAAACATGTCCAAGACCTTATCTACAGGTAATGCAAGATTATTCCTCAACAACTGGTAGTTTCAATTATGTTAACGTGTTTTTACTTTGATGGGCTGCCAAAAGGGGCTTGGATATCTGTTTGGGTTTGGGAAGTAATATAGCATTAAATCTGTAAACTCTATATGAATTGTGTACAATTCATTCAATCCATATCAATAAATATCATTAAAAAAATTACAATTACAATAGAAAACAAATGCATCACCATTGCTGCTATACTTGGATGAAATGCACCATGGTCAGAGGCCGGATTTGTAGGGAACACCTGCAGCTGATATCCATCGGTTCCCTTGGATGAATGAATTTACTGTAAATTTGCTGGCTTGTTTGCGTGTAATGTTCTTCACCCCTTGCCATTTAACTCTATCTTTTGTCAAAGATCCAGGGCCATAATTTTGAAACTCACTGTAAAATATGGTGTCTGGAGCTGATGTGCCTGTCCATGGCAACCATCCTCTGGGGTCGATAAAGCTCCCCATAAGGTTACCTACATACACTGTTGTTGAGTGGTTCTTCCAAGGCCGTCCAAGGTATGTTTGGACTGACCTCAAGTCGCCATATGGCGAAATGGTGCAATTTTGGATTGAGATTCCAGAGATCTGATTTGGGTCAAACTTGCCTTGTGCTGTGATGGTGTTCTGCTGGCCAGGTAAGGGCACTCTAGGCAGTATGTTGCAGTTCTGCAACACCACTGCCGAGTTCCCAAAGATGAAATCAACTGTCCCGGTGATGTTGCATTCACGGTAGAACTGGCGGTTGGCATGGGCGTAGAGCGTGTCTTGAAATGCATCGATGAAACACCTGTAGAAGACGGATTGATCCGAGTTTGACATCAAGGCCACTGCCTGGTGCTTGATTGCACCTGCAGTGTTTTGGAACCCCATGTCTCTAGCAATGAATCCCTTGCCAAATACAGCAAATGTTGCTGTAGAATATGTTGGAGTCCCATCCACAAAATTGAGGCGACCAGATACAATTGTCGCATTCATTCCATCACCAATCATCACAACATTCCACTTAGTCTTATCGACCCTTACATTCTCATAATATATCCCTTTCTTCACATAGATCACGAACCTCTTGCCACTTTTATCAGGAACATCTTTCAGAGCAGCATTTATATTTCTGTACTGGCCAGAGCCATCTTTGGCTACAACGATTTGGGCCTTCTTCTTCAAATGATCAGAACTTTGAAGTAGCTGCCTATCTCTAGGACTCAGCCACTCTGGAACTTGATGGTGTTCTGAGAAACTCATTAGCCGCCTAGGCTTCAAAGAGCTCTGTACTTTTGAAATCCATGATATGATGGCAAGGCTGTTGCTTGTTAGTTCAGTAGAATTCTTCAGCCAATTCACAATGTTGGTCTTTAATGTTGGATTTGCATTCTCAAACCCGTCTTTGCACGTCTCTAGGTAAGTGCCAGCAGAACAAAGCCAAGTTTTGAGATCATCGGTTGCTTCAAGCAATGAGAAAGAAGTAGTACCCGAGGACGAGGACAAGGTGCTATTCAAATGATCCAATGCCAGGCTCAAAAGTTGGCGACAATCTTGCAAAGCCACCTCAGTCATGATGTCTGCAATTATACCTTTGAAACTGCTGTGCTCCGAGAAGAATTGAGAGGCCCTTTGCAATTCAGTCTTGGCCACTTGGGTTGCCAACTTGAAGACTTCCTCAAGTTGCATGTCTTTTGACTTAGCTAGAGGAGCAAGGCTATCAAAACAAGCACTTGGGTACAAAGTAATGTCACAAACGGCTTTTACGGTAGAGTGAAACTGAGAATTAGCACCAACTCTTTTGGAATTTCCACCGGAACTCTGAGAAGTCCCAAGCACAGCAGCAACTATAACACAAACCAGAATGATGGTTGATATGCTTATGACAGTGACTCTCTTTCGGGTCTTCCGGCGAGCTTCAAGCCTTGCCTGCTCGGCTGCGGCCTCAACCTTGCCATAGCCTCTGAAGGAAGACATGCTCATCATTTTTACCTTCTCCTGCTATTACATTAGCTAATGATGGCAGGTTAGAGCCTCCTGATCAAAATACATATAAAGCAAAACTACATATATATATATATATAGTTATCATTTTGTAGTTGAAGTACTACGTGGTATAACGTGCAAGGCACCACATGCATTCTCGTAGGTCAGCATTCTGAAAGGTTCAAAGTATTGGAGTGCTTCTCATGTTGAAGCATCGGGCATCATGAGAGACTTCTGGTGCTCTTGACGCGGGAAATTGGAATATATATATATATATATATATCTCATCAGCTAATTAAGAAATATAAAATAAAACTAAAATCTTCTTCTTGTTTATAGGTCATTTACAAAAAATAAATAAATAAATAAATACATGAATAAATAGAACGCATTGAAGCATGAGCATATATAGTCTGCATATATAGATGTTCTCACTGTCAGGGGAAACATTATTTCCATATTATTCTCAACATTCTCTCAAAAGAATTCATAAAAGTATATCGAATTTGGGAAATGTATATTATATTTCTTGATATTATTCCTAACAAAACATTCAATACGTTTTCTACTTCACAAACTACCATCCATTATCATGTATTCCCATTTTTTTTTTTAATTAATTTCTCAAACGGCTTACAATTTCATGGTAACATTTTAAAGTCCAGTATTTTGTATATTGAGTAGTGCTAGCGTGCCGCCCAGCTTTGACCACTGGGCGTGCCCGCTAGCATAAAGTTGTTTTTTTATTTTTATCTTTTTTATTTTTTATTTTTTAATATATTTAAATATTTTTAAAAAATAAAAAAAATATATCAAAAAATTATTTTTTTAATTATTAAGTAAAAGAAAATTAAGAAAAAATTTTAAATACACGAGCGGTTAAAATGAGGGAACAAACTCAGACTGCATATTAACATTTTCTCTTGTATCTTTCTACCGCACGTACGTATCAGTCATAGCGATTAGATCTACGACTTCTACATCTCTTATTTATTTCTTCAAAAGGAGAACTCCTCCGTGGGGTTAGAACATGCAACCTCACCTTCGTCTTTGTTACTATAAAGAGAGGAAATATCAGTTTGAACTTTGATTCAGCATAACTTCTTACTAATGATTTTATATTTGAATGTCAATTACCTCATAATTCCGTAAAAAACAGGCAGAATTAATAATTACCCTTAATTTGTTTCAATGAAATCTATAAAAATGGAATGGTGAAAAATAGAGCGCTACAAATTTATTTATTTATTATTTTTAAATAAGGTTACATACATACATACACGTGTGAATATCTTAACTCTGCAGACAGCCATATGATTTAGGTGCCGTTTAGATAGTGAGTTGAGATGAAAATTAAAAGTTGAACAAAATATTATTAGAATATTACTTTTTAATATTATTATTGTTTTAGAATTTGAAAAAGTTGAATTATTTATTAGATTTTATGTGAAAATTTAAAAAAATTGTAATAATGAGATGAGTTAATATCGCTTCTCAATCCAAACGGGTACTTGTTTGCCAAGAATATCCCCATGATATATCTAAAAAGATTGTCATAGAACCTACAAACAAATTAATGGATCCTCTTTATAAAAAGGAAAAAAGTTTATAAAATAGTTATTATATGCCGACTCAACGGATGAGCCGAGGATGTTCAAACCTGATCATCACCACATAAGCCTGGGGATCTGTTATGAATTTATGATCCCAATTTGGTCAGCCTTGTTTGAGTTCTTGCAAGCCGGCATGGCAATATCTGGTTTGATGCGGGCTTGCAAGATAAGCTTAAACATTTAAATTTTCAAGTTTTTTTTAGCCTAACATGTCAGCATGATTGGTGTGTCATCCACACCGTCAAACCAATTTACAAATAGAATTTTTGGCCTTGTTTGAGTATCTGAGTTTAATGCGTTTCAGCAATATCTGACAAGTAAGAACGTGTACCTTCTCTGTTTTTCATGATAAATGAAGGTTAAACCTTTAACGAGTGGACCGGTTTGGTTACACAAAATCAAATCATCTTATTTTATATAATTATTATAATTTTCTCAAATTCTTACATAAAATATAATAAAAAATTCAATTTTTTTAAATCTCAAAATAAAAATTATATTAAAAAATTATATTATAACAATGTTTTATTCAACTTTCAACAAAACATCTCATCTCATCTCATCTGAAAATTCTGAGCTGAGTAACCAAACAAGGCCTAAATTGTTACAAGGATAAAACGTCGGATTAGACCCAAAAAAAAAAATAATAATAATAATAATAATAATCTAAGGATGTTTTTGCATACAGGACAGAGACCTCCTTCTGCAGCATTGAGACAGCACTCTGTGCACCTCCTTCAATGGTAACCATGCAGATTGTGTAGAGTAAACAGGCTTGGCAGGAACTCATGAGCACAGTTGCAATATCGAAGTGAAAGATTCATCTAAGCTGCACCAGCTAGTTCTTTGCCCGGGTTGCTGGCACCAGGTTTTGGGGCTGTAGGCAAACAGTAGCCAATGTCAACGTATATAAACGATTTCAAGAAACTTAATGTAGAATATTTATCAATGCACCTATACTTTTTAGTGTTGAATTTTTTTTACGAGAAATGCTATGCATCAATCACTATTTACTCCCACACCCCACACCTATAGCTTTTTTTTTTTTTCATATGGTGTGTGGGTGTTTTTCAGAGTGTGTGTGGACATTTTTCATAGAGTTTGGAGTGTGAAGTAATGAATAATGGCTGATAATAAGAATTTTTCTTTTTTTATTTACCCGTGTTCAGGAACATTTTTGTTCTTGGATAAAAAATTTAAAGAACTTGGGCTGATAATATACATGGCTCATGATCTCTAGTAGGTTTAACCGTTTAAGAGAACACATTCTCAGAAATTTAGCAATCCAACAGAAGTTGTAATTTCTCTAAAAGTGAAGTTAATTTTATGGAGGGGAAGGTAGTGGTTTGACATCTAACCAAGTGGCACACACACACATTGATAAGCTTCTTACCTCTGCTAATTCTTGCTCGTGCTTTGGGATAAAAGCGGTATCCACTTTGCCGTTTCTAAAATCCTGTGATGTAAGTGGATTTGAACATTAGATAAATCTACAATTTTTGAAGTTAAAAATATAAGAAAAGACATGTCAGAGCTTGCCCACCTCTACATCAAGGATAAGTTTATGGTATTCAATGGTCGTAGGAACCCCTGTGGAAGAAAGTATTCAACATAAAAATAGTTGATTAAAGAATCCAAAAGTGGAATAGTATAGATATTAGAAAAAACTTCAAGCACAAAACAATCAGAATTGATGAGGTTCTAAATGAAAAGACAACAGAGAGAAGTGCAGAAACTTTTTTGGATGACAAGAAAATGTGAGGACCATGCAAATGTAATGTGTCTTTTACTCGGTTAAACCCCGGACCCATGTAACATGCCCACATCACACGAATCAAGCAAATGATTGGCTTTTCACTAATGAAATGTCGTCTCTAGAAATTATTTACAACCAAGGATTCAAACCCTAGTCCTAGGGGCCATACCCCCAAGATCAAGAAAAGTGCAGACAACTTGTACGTACAGCATCCCACTGAAGTGCCAATGGCTCATACTAAATAAAGTCAAACACCAGGAAAACCCCTTGTGAGAAACGTACCCAATCAATTAAACTAGTAAATAGAAATTTTGAAGATTTAACCTTATTCCCAATACTGAAACACGAGGTTGGCAATACATTTTGTTATAAGTAAAAATTTATTAATATCAATAGGCATAACCAAGTACACTGGGTGTATACAAGAGAGAATACCTAACCCATAATTGGCAATACATTAAGGATACTCGGGCTTCAGAGCCCAAAATATCTTTCCACACTCCATAAGCTGAATTGCTAGCAACCATGACACTCAGAAATTGAAGTGTAAAATGATGGCAAGAAAAAAAAAGAGGTATGGTCTTTCTTTTTTATATAAGTATAAAAAAGAGGTATAAACTTATAAAATTACCTGTAATAATAGTCTCATCAAGAGCCCTTTTCATGCGCTGAATTGCCTTTTCTCTTGTGGGAGCCCATACAATAAGCTGCAGCATAGTACCAAAGTTTCCAAACTTACTAGAACTATAATTTGTAGGATAAGTTTTCAACTTAGAAGAGCAGCCATAGCTTTACAACATCAAGTTTAACATAAGAAAAAGTTGTCCATCAATCACCTACACAATATAAGATGGGCGGGAAACATCTCTACATGACAATGGACTTCATGTAGAAGTATATATTTAATAAATGCCCACACATAAGACACCATTTTATCAAGCTTATGGAAGAGATCTAAAGAATTTGAAAAGGCAGTGGTTCTACCAGCACAATACCTAGAGGGGGTGAATAGGTGTAGATTGATTTTTCTAGTTTAACAAAAATATTGACAAGCAAGCAAATAAACAATGAAACCAATCACACAGATAATCAACACAGAGATTTGTTCACGGAGAGGAAACTCATTTGAAAAACCTCTTCAAAATCTAAAACCACTCCGGGTGTAAGACACTACCTCAAATCCACTATAGAAACTTTAGTTGTTACAACCAATTTAGTGACACTTACAAAACTTTTGAAGTTCCTAAACTTGATCTGCAACACCACGAGTGACCCACTCACTCTCTACACGCATCCCACGAGAAACCTTCCGGCCTTTCTATAGCATCCCACGAGAACCTCTCGATCTTTGCATCAACAACAACTCCGGAAACCTTCCGGCCAATAAAACACGTCCACTTCGATGGACTTGTATGAGGTTTAATCTTGTGTGTGGTGTGGTGGAGATATGTTCTTCCAAGAGAGATTTAAAATGTGGGGAGAAAGTTCTCTCAATGGCTCTTGGAAGCACCTAAGGTTTTTACTCTGTTTTTCCACACCAAAGAATAGAACAAGATGTTCTATTTATAACCCATTTGATTCACGGCGCTTAAAACACTGAAATTTGAGTTTCTGGAACATTGGCTCGAGCAAAGGATCGAGCAAGAGTCGAGCGCAGGTTAACTTTCAGAACTTCGCTTGAGCGGTGCAATCTGCCTGAGTTCGCTCGAGCGCTGAGTCGAGCGGTGCACTCTGCCTGAGTTTGCTCGAGCGCCAGTTGGGTCCGCTCAAGCCGTGTTGAGCACACTTCAATTCTTTTCATGTGACAATGCATCAACACTAGTTACAACACAATTTTACATAGGTTTTTATACGAATATGCCAATCAACTAATTTTCCCTCAACAATCTCTCCCTTTGTAACTAGTGTTGATGCATTGTCACATGAAAAGAATTGAACTGTGCTCAACACGGCTCGAGCGGACCCAACTGGCGCTCGAGCTAACTCAGGCAGAGTGCACCGCTTGAGCGAACTCAGGCAGAGTGCACCGCTCGATGGCCGCGCGAGCGAAGTTCTGAAAGTTAACCTGCGCTCGACTCTCGCTCGATCCTTTGCTCGACCCAATGTTCCAGAAACTCAAACCTCAGTGTTTTAAGCGCCGTGAATCAAAGGGGCTATAAATAGAATATCTTGTTCTATTCTTTGGTGTGAAAAAACAGAGCAAAAACCTTAGGTGCTTCCAAGAGCCATTGAGAGAACTTTCTCCCCACATTGTAAATCTCTCTTGGAAGTACATATCTCCACCACACTACACACAAGATCAAACCTCATACAAATCCATCGAAGTGGACGTGTTTTATTGGCCGGAAGGTTTCCGGAGCTGCTGTTGATGCAAAGATCGAGAGGTTCTAGTGGGATGCTATAGAAAGGTCGAAATTCTGGCACTACATGCGTGTAGAGAGCGAGTGGGTCACTCGTGGTGTTGCGGATCAAGTTTAGGAACTTCAAAGGTTTTGTAAGTGTCACTAAATTGGTTGTAACAACTAAAGTTTCTATAGTGGATTTGGGGTGGTGTCTTACACCCGGAGTGGTTTTAGATTTTGAAGAGGTTCTTCAAATGAGTTTCCACTCCGTAAACAAATCTCTGTATTGATTATCTGTGTGATTGGTTTCACTGTTTATTTGCTTGCTCGTCAATATTTTTGTTAAACCAGAAAAATCGATCTACACCTATTCACCCTCCTCTAGGTGTTGTGTTGGTAGAACCACTATCTTTTCAATTGGTATCAGAGTGGGTTCACTCTGATTGGATTTAGTTCCTGAATATGATCCTGCTGTAGTGGTTCAAATGGATAAGTCTCAATCTCTCACAACGCCACCTTATTTTGATGGAAACAACTACGCTTATTGGAAAGTTCGAATGAGAGCATTCCTAAAGTCTATTAATGAACGAGTGTGGGTTTCCATAACAAAAGGATGGAGAGAACCAGTTGCTATTATTAAGGGAGTTCAAACCCCAAAAAGTGTGGATAATTACTCTAAGGATGAAATAAATGAGTGTGGCTGGAATAACAAAGGCCTGAATGCGATTTTCATAACCGTGTCCCAGGAGGAGTTCAAGGCTGTGAAGAAATCTAAGTTTCAAATGTTGACTACCAGCTTTGAAGAACTTAGAATGAGAGATGATGAAATTTTTGATGTCTTTTATGCAAAACTGAATGACATTATCAACTCTAGTTTTAATTTAGGAGACAAAATTCTAGAAAATAGAATTGTGAGTGGGGTTGGGCTGAAACATGAAACCATAAGTGCTTGGGAAGCCTTTCCACGATACAGAAAGTCAAACCTAATGCTGCTAAGACTTAAATATTTCTGTTTGAATTCATGTTTTAGTATTGGCCTATTGGGTAATATGACCCCTTTTTTTTTTCTTTTTCTAACATTAACATTTCCTCCCCCTGCTTCTATACCACTCCCCGTCTCTATGCTACTCCCCCTTTTCGTCACAAAGGGCCAAGGGTCTCAATCATCAGTCTAACTGCTACCTTCATCATCCTCATCGAGACACTCCTCAATATAGTTGAAGCGCTGAGTAACAAGTTGCTGCAGGTTATCAACCTTAGCATCGAGGCTAGCAAATCGGGCATCAAGTCGGGCAAGGTTCTCAAGGACCTGCTGAAAGCTGGGCTCGGTCTTACCAGGTGCTGGTACCGGTGCCGATGTAGAAGGCTGTGAGCTGGATGGTTGTGAGGAGGGTGCAGGTGGGTACTCAACTATCAGTGGTTGCGAGATGGTGTGAGCACGACTCAGCTGCATGGTCCTCCGACCAAGGGGAGCCTTGAGAGGAATTCTAGGCTCATTGGGAAGTAATGCAACTGACTGGGAAATGGCCAAACGAGTGATGGGGATGGCAAAGGGTAATCCAGTCTGAACTTCGGGGGACTGAAAAGCCTCAAGAATGACTCGGCATATAAGGCTCCCAAGATCAATGGTGACACCATTAATCAGAGCATATAAAAAAGTGGTGCAGTCAAGACCCACATCACTCTGATGACCAGTAGGATACAAATTTGTCAGGACTATCCTACTGAGAATGAGATATTCAGTGGAAAATCTCACCGTCGCAAGTGGTGACTTACCATCCCAAGCAGAAATATGACCAATTAGACATTTAGCAATATCAGGCAGACTAGGAGGAGATATGCGTGTATATGGATACTCAGGATATAACACACGCGAGGCATTTAGCAGATCTGCTAACATGCCCGGAGTCACCCGGAATGAGATGTTCCGGAGACTCACCTCAAAAGAGTCATCAGCAGATATGGCATGAATGTTGGAGTAAAACTCCCTAACCAACTCCACAGACGAAGTGGGAAGACCAGTGATCAACGGTTGCCACTGGCGAGACTCAAAAATGCGGGAAATAATAGTCTCATTTAGCTCACCTAAAGTAACTTCAAGCTCGACAATGGGGGAGCGATTAGAAAAATTCTGAGAGTAAAACTCGTGAACGCTAGCATTATGAAAAAGTCCTTGAGAGGGGCAGGAGGATTTTGGCGTGAACGGACACGTCGAGACATGACTATGGCTGTTGACACAATTATAGACCGTTAGACAAGGCTAAAGGTATTGTGAAATGCATGTCTAAAATGCAAGTGCTTAATGTATGATCAATGCAAATGCTCAAACTTAAGTTTTAGAAACCCCTTGGGTTTAAGAGACTCATTTAAGCAAAATGCCCAAAACCAATTTAAGAGACCCACTTCAAGTGTAAATAACTCAAAGTTGGATTTTGAGACCAAAGAAAATCTCATGGCTCTCTCATATGCAAACCATCTTTAAACACAATTAAAATTCATGCCAAAACACTATCCCATCACTAGGAATGATGTGCAATGAGCATGAGAACAAAACTATGCCAAAACATTGTGAAAAAAAGAAACAAAAAGTCATAGAGGCATTTCACCGAGCACTTGGAGTGCATCCAAGTAAAAACAAGTTTAAAAACAACATGGGAGATCTATGAACCTCCTAAATACAAGAGGGAGAGAGATTCATTCTCTACACCCAAAAACAAACTCACAAACAACCCCAACATTTTGAAATCCATTTCGAAATCAAACACAAAAGCCCCAACACCGAATTGCATGCTTATGGAAATGCATGATTGAAATGAAAAATAAATGAACAAAATCAAAGAGAAGAGAAGATGAGAAACTTACCGTGATTAAGAGAGGATTTCTTTAGAGAAATCAAGTAAAAAACACAATGAGAAGAACTGAGAGACCAAACCGCATGGAGAAGGGGAGAGGAAACGACGCACCGGTCTGAGGTGAAAAGAAAAAGAAGCGGCGCAGTTTTGTAATTTAAAACGTATCGCTCGAGCGGTACTTAAGTTTCTCTCGAGCGACCTCCCCAGATTTCTCAAAAACTGCCTTTCTTTTTCATGAAGTGATTCAAAATATTAATGAAGTCAATTTTGAAGCCCAAAAATCACATCAAATGCAAAAGAGCATTATATTATCACAATTTACGCAAGTAGTAAAAACAGAGTATCACAAGTAAGATGAACATGCGTGTTTTGTGAATCCCTCTCAATCAAGAAATTTCAACCAAAAATTGTGAGTGGGGTTGGACTGAAACATGAAACCATAAGTGCTTGGGAAGCCTTTCCACGATACAGAAAGTCAATCTATTCATACTCCTGCGTTCTGTAAAAGTATGATTGCTTATCCTTTTAGAAAGGATAAGAATTTCGTGAATGCTCCTAGATACGTCTCACCTTCCATGAGACAAAAAGCTCACAAGGCAAACCATATTTGTCACAATTGTGGTAAGATTGGTCACATTTGACCAAAGGATAAGCAATAACCATGTTTCTCATTATGTCTTTCACTTGATTTCTCTAAAGAAATCCTCTTAATCACGGTAAGTTTCTCATCTTCTCTTCTCTTTCATTTTGTTCATTTATTTTCCATTTCAATCATGCATTTCCATAAGCATGCAATTCGGTGTTGGGGCTTTTGTGTTTGGTTTCGATATGGATTTCAAAATGTTGGGATTGTTTATGAGTTTGTTTTTGGGTGTAGAGAATGAATCTCTCTCCCTCTTGTATTTAGGAGGTTCATGGATCTCCCATGGTGTTTTTAAACTTGTTTTTACTTCGATGCACTCCAAGTGCTCAGTGAAATGCCTCTATGACTTTTGGTTTCTCTTTTTCACAATGTTTTGGCATAGCTTTGTTCTCATGCTCATTACACATCATTCCTAGTGATGGGATAGTGTTTTGGTATGAATTTTAATTGTGTTTTAAGATAGTTTGCATATGGGAGAGCCATGAGATTTTCTTTGGTCTCAAAATCTAACTTTGGGTTATTTGCACTTGAAATGGGTCTCTTAAATTGGTTTTGGGCATTTTGGCTTAAATGGGTCTCTTAGACCCAAGTTTAGCCAATGATTCTAAAACTTAAGTTTAAGCATTTGCATTGGATCATGCATTAAGCACTTGCATTTTAGACATGCATTTCACAATACCTTTAGCCTTGTCTAACGGTCTATAATTGTGTCAACAGCCATAGTCATATCTCGACGTGTCCGTTCACGCCAAAATCCTCCTGCCCCCGCTCAAGGACTTTTTCATAATGCTAGGGCTCAAGAGCTTTACTCTCAGAATTTTTCTAATCGCTCCCTCATTGTCGAGCGTGAAGTCACTCTAGGTGAGCTAAATGAGACTATTATTCCCCGCATTTTTTAGTCTCGTCAGTGGCAGGCGTTGATCACTGGTCTTCCCACTCCGTCTGTGGAGTTGGTTAGGGAATTTTACTCCAACATTTATGCCATATGACTCTTTTGAGGTGAGTCTCCGGAACATCTCATTCCGGGTGACTCCGGGCATGTTAGCAGATCTGCTAAATGCCCCGCATGTGTTATATCCTGAGTATCCATATACACGCATATCTCCTCCTAGTCCGCCTGATATTGCTGAATGTCTAATTGGTCATATTTCTGCTTGGGATGGTAAGTCACCACTTGCGACGGTGAGATTTTCCACTGAATATCTCATTCTCAGTAGGATAGTCCTGACAAATTTGTATCCTACTGGTCATCAGAGTGATGTGGGTCTTAACCGCACCACTCTTTTATATGCTCTGATTAATGGTGTCACCATTGATCTTGGGAGCCTTATATACCGAGTCATTCTTAAGGCTTTTCAGTCCCCCAAAGTTCAGATTGGATTACCTTTTGCCAGCCTCATCACTCGTTTGGCCATTTCCCAGTCAGTTGCATTACTTCCCAATGAGCCTAGAATTCCTCTCAAAGCTCCCATTAGTCGGAGGACCATGCAGCTGAGTCGTGCTCACACCACCCCGCAACCACTGATAGTTGAGCACCCACCTGCACCCTCCTCACAACCATCCAGCTCACAGCCTTCTACATTGGCACCGGCACCAGCACCTGGTACGACCGAGCCCAGCCTTCAGCAGGTCCTTGAGTACCTTGCCCGATCTGCTAGCCTCGATGCTAAGGTTGATAACCTGCAGCAACTTGTTACTCAGCGCTTCAACGATATTGAGGAGCCTCTCGATGAGGATGATGAAGGTGGCAGTTAGACTGATGATTGAGACCCTTGGCCCTTTGTGACAAAAAGGGAGAGTAGCATAGAGACAGGGGGAGTGGTATAGAAGTAGGGGAAGGAAATGTTAATGTTAGAAAAAGAAAAAAAAAAAAGGGTCATATTACTCAATAGGCCAATACTAATACATGAATTCAAACAGAAATATTTAGGTCCTAGCAGCATTAGGTTTGACTTTCTGTATCGTGAAAAGGCTTCCCAAGCACTTATGGTTTCATGTTTCAGCCCAACCCCACTCACAATTCTATTCTGGAATTTTGTCCCCTAAATTAAAACTAGAGTTAACAATGTCATTCAGTTTTGCATAAAAGATATCAAAAATTTCATCATCCCTCATTCTAAGTTTTTCAAAACTGGTAGTCAACATTTGAAGCTTAGAGTTCTTCACAGCCTTGGTACCTTCATGAGTAATTTCAAGAATGTCTCATGCCTTTTTGCAAGTTTCACACATGGAGATTCGCTTGAACTCCTCCTGGGACAAGGCCATGAAAATTGCATTCAGGCCTTTGTTATTCCAGCCACACTCATTTATTTTATCCCTAGAGTAATTATCCACACTTTTGGGGTTTGAACTCCCTCAATATTAGCAACTGGTTCTCTCTATCCTTTTGTTATGGAAACCCACACTCGTTCATCAACAGACTTTAGGAATGCTCTCATTCGAACTTTACAATAAGCGTAGTTGTTTCCATCAAAATAAGGTGGCGTTGTGAGAGGTTGAGACTTATCCATTTGAACCACTACAGCAGGATCACACTCAGGAACTAAATCCAATCAGAGTGAACCCGCTCTGATACCAATTGAAAAGATAGTGGTTCTACCAACACAACACCTAGAGGGAGGTGAATAGGTGTAGATCGATTTTTCTGGTTTAACAAAAATATTGACAAGCAAGCAAATAAACAATGAAACCAATCACACAGATAATCAACACAGAAATTTGTTGACGGAGTGGAAACTCATTTGAAGAACCTCTTCAAAATCTAAAACCACTCCGGATGTAAGACACCACCTCAAATCCACTATAAAAACTTTAGTTGTTACAACCAATTTAGTGACACTTACAAAACTTTTGAAGTTCCTAAACTTGATCTGCACCACGAGTGACCCACTCGCTCTCTACATGCATGTAGTGCCAGAACTCCGACCTTTCTATAGCATTCCACAAAAACCTCTCGATCTTTGCATCGACAGCAGCTCCGGAAACCTTCCGGCCAATAAAACACGTCCACTTCGATGGACTTGTATAAGGTTTGATCTTGTGTGTGGTGTGGTGGAGATATGTTCTTCCAAGAGAGATTTACAATGTGGGGAGAAAGTTCTCTCAATGGCTCTTGAAGCACCTAAGGTTTTTGCTCTGTTTTTCCACACCGAAGAATAGAACAAGATATTTTATTTATAGCCTCTTTGATTCACGGCGTTTAAAACACTGAGATTTGAGTTTCTGGAACATTGGCTCGAGCAAAGGATCGAGCGAGAGTCGAGCGCAGGTTAACTTTCAGAACTTCGCTCGAGCGGCACATCGCGCGGCCATCGAGCGGTGCACTCTGCCTGAGTTAGCTCAAGCGCCAGTTGGGTCCGCTCGAGCCGTGTTAAGCACACTTCAATTCTTTTCATGTGACAATGCATCAATACTAATTACAACACAATTTTACATAGGTTTTCACATGAATATGCCAATCAACTAATTTTCCCTCAACAGAATTAAACCTAAACGTTTGCAATAAAGCCAAACCTATTTCACTCAAATGCATGAAGCCAGACTGTGCAATAATTCATTCGATGGGTGATCTGTTTTTACTTGTTCACTTTCATTGTTCACTAGCAAGTCCAACTGAAACAAACTGTCATAGTCCAAATTATCAATGATGATAAATAAAAACAAACTTACTGCTAATTAACAACTTGCTCGCATAACTTAGGAACTTCTCTGTTCACAAGCCAGTTCCCAGGCTAGAGAAATAAGAGTCTCACTAAGAATTTGTTATAATTCACGGATCAGTCATTCGAATCGACACAAAAGAACATTAATACTCAATGACATGAACTGCTCATCCATACACCACTGGATATGACCAAAGAGAAATTATTAAATGAATATTGTGACGGACCTTTCCAAGAAGGGAGTCATAGCTAGGCGGAACCACATAGTCAGGATAAACATGGCTATCCATTCTAACAAATGGGCCTCCAGATGGCAAATATGCAGTAATTCTCCCTGTTGTCCAAAAGATTTATACAATGAGTACTTAGAAAAGATTGATAACAGTTATTAGTTAAAACAGCTTAAGCACCATGCTATTTTGTTTCATCTGCTATATGGAATCAGGCTAGTTCATTGATAACAGTTATTAGTTAAAACAGCTTAAGCACCATGCTATTTTGTTTCATCTGCTATATGGAATCAGGCTAGTTCGCATCAANGGGGGGGGGGGGGGGGGTTGATTGTTAAATAATATTCCAGAGATTATTGCAGAGATCTTTGGAACGCCCTAACAAAGAGACAGATAGCCGATTTTGAAAATTTAACAAACATGAAAGAACAGTGACAGAAAGGATATAGATGCATTAGTTTATTTGCACGTGCATGCCAGAAACAGACCAAAGGCGCACTATCTGAGCATACCTGGTCCAGGTCGAAATCCCTTAAAGGCATCTTCTGCATTGATACGGCATTCAATTGAATGTCCTCTGAGCACAATATCTTCCTGTAGATTGATTCCCAAACATACTGAATTTTATGCTAATAACTTCACTTTTTTGGAAAACTTATTATATGCTTAAAACAACTCACGTATCCCTTTTCTAATACCTGCTTGTACTGAAGTTTTTCTCCCATAGCTACACGAATTTGTTCCTCAATCAAGTCCACAGAGGAAATCATCTCTGTCACGGGATGCTCAACCTGAATCCCCACAGCCAACCCACAAAAAGGTGGTAAAACGTTATTTAGCATAACCTGAGATTAGTCTCCTAAAACAAGTATGGTTTTAAAGATAATTGAAAACCACATTCTCAAGAAATTATATTATCTACCTGGATCCGAGTGTTCATTTCCATAAAGTAGAAGGAACCTCTTTCATCCAATAGAAACTCAACTGTTCCAACACCAATGTAACCTATAGAGGCTGCTGCAGCAACTGCTGCGTCACCCATAGCTTTACGCAACTCAGGGGTCAATGCAGGAGAAGGTGCTTCTTCCAGCAGTTTTTGATTCCGTCTCTGAACAAAAACAACAATCAAGAGAGCTAGTAACTTATCTTTTTACTTGCATTTCAAAATTAGTTGAAAGTGACTGCTAGAGGCATGGCTTATATTCTTCTGGAAGCTGAGACAGGTTACACCTTATTCACATAAGATCTGACAGAGACTTTATTAACCAAAACTATTCCAAAACCACCACAAATTTAATGCTGAAAGGTAAAAAAACAAATGCCAAAATGTGGATAGAGTTCGGATTAAGTTCTCTGTCTTCTAGACTTGAGGCTATCAAAAGCTTTGCCTAGAGAAGTTTTAACTTGGGGATCTAATTTGGAAAATGAAGCAAGCTCTATTTTCATCACTTAATTGACAACCACTCAGAAACCAGTATGACCAACTGTCAAAATTAGGAGGAACAAGTTCATTCAGGATACCTGAATGCTGCAATCACGCTCTCCAAAGTGGACAACATTACCATATTTATCAGCAAGAACCTGTAAAACCATTTAACACAAGGGGTGAACCAAAAAACACATCCATAGGTCAGATTGGGAAACTAAAAAGAAAAGAAACTGAAAAAAAAAAAAACTTACTCTTTTAGTCGTCGTTTTCCCAGCCAACAGTACCCCAAACCACATTAAACGGGTTGATGTGATTTCCCTACTTTCCCCCACTAAGATTCTACAAGTATTGAACATTGGACAAACTGAAACCTACGGCTAAACTGATTTTGAGGTAGCACAGTCTAAAGTTCGTGTGGAGTCTTAGGGCATGTTTAGATGTAAGATTTTCAAGAAAATTTACAAAAAGTTTTGAAAAAATTTAGATATTGGTTTTTTTGGGAGTTTTGTGGAAGTTGTGGGACTCAATAATAAATATATTTGGATTGAGAAAGTTGTGAGACATGTTTTTATTGGGGTTTGAAAAGTAGTGGGGCCATTGAAAATATGTTTCCGAAGAAGATTTTTGTGGGAGAGTTTTTTGAGTTGTTTTAATTTTTGTTTGTTATGTAAATTGTTCTTTTTTTTAGATTGTTTTGATGATGTTTGGATTGAAGTAAACAATTTTGTGAAATTTTCAACATTTTCTTGCTTCCAAACATGCATTAATCATGTAGACTACTAGTGGATAGATCTAGAGTACTCAGGTTTTTCTTAATAATCCATATATCAACAGGATAATTCATCAAAGTAAAGATCCAGAAATGCCAAGTACAATTCTTGAGTTCCCTTTTTTGACTTAATAAATTCCTCGGTAATTTTAAACAATAGTAGCTTTGAAAAGACATCAAAACACCCAGCCATTACCTGGAATTCAATGTGCCTTGGATTTTGAATGTACTTCTCCAAATAAACTCCATCATTTCCAAAAGCTGCTGCAGCCTCACTCTTGGCTTGCTGCAAATCCAAACCAGATACGATTAATATGAATCTCACGAAAAATATTCAAGCAAATTCTTTATAGCCAATAGATTGAATTGTGCAGTTTTGTTGTAAGTAAACAATTGGAAGCAAATATTATGTTCTATAAGTCCAATAACTAACAGGAAAAAAAAAACACCATGGTAGATCGCGTTTAAATTGTAAAATTTTGGATAGTTTAGTAATACAAACTTTCAGATCAACATAATAGGTTTTGTTCACACTAAACTTTAAGTTCAGCGTCAGACAGTATATATAGCAGCAGGCATAGTGAAGTAACATAGAAGGAAAATGTATTGCTGCTAATACCTGCAGTAACTTTACAAACTCATCAGGTTCTTTAGCTAGACGCATGCCACGGCCTCCACCACCTGCTGTTGCCTTGAAAGTATAAAACGCTTGTCAGTTAAAGAAAATTCAGCAAGAACAAAGCAAAGATTTATACTTTATTTTGAGTTTCAGAGTTGTAGGAATCATGGGAGGGAGGGACCCCAGATTACCAGAAAGGCAAAAGTTGAATTACGAAAGTACTCTTTACATGCCCTCTGTAGTGTTTCTCAAACCTCTACACTTGAATAGAAGACAAACCAAGAACACAAAGGATTTTGAAAAAACAAATGTAAAAAATAGAGGACAAGTACACTCCAGTGAAATACAGTTTCAGTTAGACATCAAAATAAATTGCACCATTTTATAAAATTATTTTTTCCTCTTATTACGCAGAAAATATTAAAAATCACATACCATGAGTAACTTTACTAAATTATAGGTGAGTACACGGGTAAATAACTCTTTCTAATTTATTTTTAGACCCCTTTGGTTATAGATAATACGATAACATGATTTGAGTGAACTAGGTAATTGCCATTTTGTTTACTCATTATAAGCCCCAGGAAAAGAAAATCAGAAGTATTCTAGTCAGTAGCAGGTTGAATTCCTACTCTTGAGTTAGTCTATAAATGTAGAAATGGATGTCCACTGCAATTCTAGCAGGTACAAAATACATTGTATATAATAACCATCATAAAACAACTTGCTGATACAAGATTATTTACCTTGATCATAACAGGGAATCCAATCTCATGGGAGAGCTTTATAGCTTCTTCTGTGCTCTGTAATGACAATCATTGTCTAAATTTTTTTAATTAAGGAATAGTAAAAGTGATCTCACAACTTTTTACCAAGTTGTCAACTATTACAACACCGCAATTCACATGTAATACCTGCAACAATCCATCACTTCCTGGTACAGTGGGTACACCTGCTTTCTTCATTGTCTCTCTAGCAGTTGACTTGTCACCCATAACCCGGATACTGTCAGGCTGCAAAATGTAACCAGGAATTCAAATTTCTTGCCCAAACTTTTTGAACAAAAAAGGACTTCAGCTTCGTACTCCTGCTAATATCTGGGTATACACCACAACTTTCTAACCGTTTGTTTTAAACAGATAAAGATCATAAACAAAACAACTTAAGTCTTGGGGCTGGTTCCCAACTTCCCATTCTGCCTCATCTCGTAAAACGCTCAGTGTTCGTATATGCTAAAAGAATTCTTCTTTAAGGTCCCTCTAATTGATAGCAACCAGAATCACATTGTGTCAGTCTGGATACAATATAAAACCCTGATACAGTTTAATGGTGGATTGCCTGCGCTGTTAAATTTCTTGTCAGTTAAATGTATTATTGAAATGCCCTCATATCCATGAAAGCGCTTACTTTGCAAATTTTACCCTATGCCCCCTCGTGTATTGGTTTTAGAAGACCAGAGCCAAGTATACATGGATTTTCGACAAGAAATCCACAATAAATAACATTGTCCAACCCATGGGAAGAAAGCTTCTTGGGCATTACAGTGTGAACTTCACATCCTTTTTATGAGGAAAAAAATGTGCTTGAGGTACTTACATTAGGCCCAATAAAATTGATTCCGTGTTCTCTGCACATTTCTACAAATACTGCATTCTCAGCAAGGAATCCATAGCCGGGATGCAGCATTGTACATTTACGGCTGATAGCAGCAGATAAAACATTTGGAATTAATAGGTACCTGCAAGACAGATCAACATGTACGTTACACCACTATCAACCATACCAAGAGCAAACAAGGAGGAAAACACAGATGTTCAGTTGGATATTGATAGAAAGTATGCATCTATCTAAAAAGAGGCAACTTCAAACTTCATTACAGTGGAATTACTTTCTGTCACAATATGTATTGTTAAAAACCATGACCCATCCAAAAGAGATTTTGAAGACAATGTGAAGAAATTCATGTGCTTGACTCATCTCATAAAGCCGGTTCAACAATATAAGATTGTTCATTCCTTATAAACATGCCCAAGACCTTATCCACAGACAATGTGGGATTATTCCTCAACACCCTCCCTCACGTGTAGGCCGGTATTTTTTTCTGGTTCTTGTCACGGGGTGAGTAGTATGGGCCTCCATTTGTCTTGTGGCAGGCTCTGATACCATGAAGAAATTCATGGGCCTAACTCATCTTATAAAATCAGTTCAACAAGAGAGGATTGTTAATTCCTTATAAACATGCCCAAAACCTTATCCATAGGAAAGGTGTGAATATTCCTCAACACAATGCTGAGGTAAAACCTACTTCCAAACTACAAAAGTTTGGAAGCCAGAAATTGTGAGGTAAAATATTTACAATGTCTTCAAGTATTCTAAAGAACGGGACCTTTATGCTTTATCCTTCAAATATGATACTCCATACCCAAATGAGTGTCCTCTTATTAAAAGGAAAAAAAAATATGGAAGTTTAAGAGCCTCAAGAACAGGCCGTCTAAATAATATATAGGTAGTATGAAAGGCCAAAGTATTCCAACTGAAAAATTATTACCAAAAGACGAGAAAACTTATTAGCTATATCGGCTCTAATTTATGATATCTATTTGCAGACTTCAAGGTTAAATACTTTTTTGGATAAGAAAGACTTCAAGGTTAGATATTAAAAGTTTAGGGTTTGTATTTAAGACTTAGGCAGAAAAGGGATTGGACACTGGCACATTAAGCAATTAGAGACGCTT
>QEOT01001417.1:120179-132430 GCA_003123785.1 Pterocarya stenoptera
ATTGCGAATTGCTGGCACGACATTGACAAGAGCGTTAAGATTTGGGACATGAAAAAAAAAGACTTCTTTCGAATTTAGAAAGGAAAAAACAAAGAGAAATGATAGACGTACATCAAGTTACGCAACAATTTACACAATATCCTGTTTTTTTTTTTTTTTTTGAACACAAAGGCTTGGCAGGACTAAAGTCTTAGCGGGACGTTTAACAAAAAATAAACCAGAAATTTTCTGAGTCACGCCGCACCTCCCCTTGCCTCATCTGTCTCAAATTTTAAACTTAAAATCCAGCCACCACCATCCCCACTAGTGCCGAAGGTAAGTCTCTTTGTAAATTCGGCCACCACCGTTTACATCAGTACTGCAGTAGGTAAGTCTCTTTACTGTCATTGTTCTTTTTCTCTTCCATAAAATCTTTGTTCCGGCCACCACTGTCCACATCGGCTTTGTAGAGAGTTCTCTCTCAAACTTGGAGTCACTGGTGATTTGGGTTGTTTCGGTCGAGATCCATCTTCTATACAAAACGAAAAAAAGAATTGCTTTACAGGCATAAGGGTCCAAAAAAATTTCTTTCCATTTCCTGGGAAAGAATCTGCATATTTACACTCACAATCATATAATCCTAATCCAACAAAGGGGTCTACCATTTACTCATTATCTTTGAGCCCAACAAGGCCACAGTTGGTAGCTAAGGCGTCCATGGCCATGAAGAGAGGACGATATTTATGTCCCAAAATCATCTTCTTCATCAATGTTAAAATGCCGAAATGAGGGTTTTGTGGGAGAGAGAGAACAATGAGAGAAAATAGACTTACCTACGGCGTCTGTATGGATGGTAGTGGTCGGATTTGGGTTTGAAGTTTTTGGGGGAAGACGAGATGAGCTCTCATGCGGGTGGCCGGATTTTGGATTTGAAGTTGTCGGGGGAGACAAGAGCGCGGATTTGAAATTAGAGGAAAATTCTGGAGGTTTTATAATTTTAATATCTTGTGGGAGTAAAAAACTAAAGAAAAAAGAAAAAGAAAAAGTAAGGCCACGTAGGATGTTGTGTAAATTGTTGTATAACTTGACGTGGGTCTATCATTTCTCAAAAACAAAATATTTTGACTTTTTTTAAGGAAGAACCAAAATCTCAATTATTATTACTTTAAAAAAAGAGAAACTCTACATACAACTATACATTTGCGTAACCATGCAACCGGCATAACTTTTGATGACAAATTTTATTTTTTTAACATCTCTGTCATTCGGTTCCCCCTCTCTCTTTCCTTATCAATTTTATTTTTTGACCTTTCTTCTTCTTCCCTCCCTTTCCTCTGGGTATATGTGTCTGTGGGGAAAACGAAGGATTGGCTCTGAATGCACTTTTCAACTATACATTGTCACTCTTTAGTCTTCACGCATAAAAAAAATGATCTTTGATAATTATTTCGTTTATATTCATTTGATAATTACAATAAGGAATAATGTGTTGTTTATATTATCTAATGGCCAATCACTTTATACTTAAAACTGACATATTCTATAATCTAATAATTAAAACTTGATAAATGGCCTGCCCGTCTTTAATTGTTATCATCAAGATTGATGAAAAATAGACGATGCGACAGAATTTTTTCCCCATTTGGAGTCGCTGAAAGTTTTGGCCACACAAGAACATGAGTCTACAACCATTCACCTTGAGATGAATCATCTGCCAGACAAACTAACAAATTGGAGGATTGACTGATTGAAGTGGTGTTTTAGGAATCAAACCGTCCATACAATTCCACTAAAAATGATATTTGTAGTCTTATAGTGTACAAGTCTTACATTTTTTTTTTGAAAAAATAAATAGGCCCCACATAAACGGTTTCATCTTATCTCATCTCATTATTATAATTTTTTTAAATTCTCACATAAGATATAATAAATAATTCATTTTTTTTTTTCAAATCTCAAAACAATAATAATATTAAAAAATAATAATCTAACAATATTTTATTCAACTTTTAATTTTTATCTAAAATCATTTCATCTCACCATCCAAACGGGACATCAAATGAGATGAGATGATCCAAGGCCCTACTTGGATAGTGGATAGTGAGATGAGATAAGATGATCTGTAAATAGTAATGAAATAGTTTGTGAATAGTAGTGAAATATATTGAGTTCATATGTTTTATAGGATTTTAGGAAATGATAGAGAAAATTGAATAAAAATATTATAAAGTTAAAATATTATTAGAATATAATTTTTTAATTTTTTTTATTTAAAAAAATTGAATTGTTTTTTTGTGTTTTGTTTGAAAGTTTGGAAAAGCTGATGATTAGATGAAAATGTTAAAAATTTGAAATTGAAAAGTGTTTGTGTTTATAGTGTTTGAATATTGAGAAGAAATAAGATGATTTTACTATTCAAATCATGCAGAATACTCACATGAAAAAAATTATTTTTTTAATAATAAATTTTATTTAATTTTCAAAAAGAATATAAAAAAATTTACCCATTTTAAGACTGTATGCCAAAAATTACCAAAGTAATAATGGCTGTTAATTTGAGTTACTTGTTGGGATGATGGATTCTGATGAAAGGAAGAAAAAAATGTTCGAATATGTTTCCTTAAATGAAGCTCATTAAAGAAGAATATTTCAGAGGAAGTGACATTATTTTAGTAAAAACTTAAGTATTATTATTGTTCTGGGGTTCTGATGTGGGTATCAGATAACAAGGCAGCATACTGTCTTCCTTTGTTCTATATAGTAGGACCCATTGTCAACACCATGTTCCCTGCCCACCCCACATCAAGGATTCAAGCAAGATCATTAGGATTTGCCCAAAGAAGAGGACGCACATGTGCCTGAGAAGGATGGAAGTCTTCTCTAATAATAGTTTATGCTAGATTTGGATATAAAATTTATTTATATCTCATTTCGCCTTATTATTATAATTTTTTTAAAATTATCACATAAAATATAATAAATAATTTAACATTTTCAAATTCTAAAACAAAAATAATATTTCAATAATATTTTATTCAACTTTCATATGAATTTATCTCATCTCAACTCAACTCACTATCCAAATTGCAACTTGAATGAATAAACGAGTATGTCTTATCTTTTTTTTTTTTTTTAATGAAAAACGTTTTGCATTAAAAAACAATCATACTACATATAAATACAATTTTAAAGTGTGGAAACTTCGTGCATTTTATTTGAAAATTAGTAGAGCCCAACATTAACAAATAATTTTTTTTTCCGTAGATTTCACATTTTCTTACATTTTTTTCAAAGAGAGTGCGTGTAGATTTCACATTTTCTTACATTTTTTTCAAAGAGAGTGCGTAGAGCTCTTACATACTATAAAATTATACATATCATTTCCCAAAATATTTGAACGAAAGCCCAAATCTAAGCCAAAAAAAAAAAAACTCACAAAATAAAATTCCAACCCTGCAATCTCAATCAGAATGCAAAACTTTGAATATAAAAGATAAGACTTGAGCTTTGACCCCACGAAGAAAATGACATACCACACATCCCATACATCATTTAGCATGATGAAGATTCTTCCAATAGAATTATATGGAAGTATTTTGTTTTTCAAATAAAATAAAAAAAAGGATAATTTTTTTTAATTTTCATGCACCAGCAGCATGCAAATGCACGTACTTTGAAATGTGAAATCACTAATCAGTTGATCTTGGATCCAATATAATGCAGTACTAAACTTTATACATGTTCATACAGTCCAGACACCAAGCTTCCAAAACCATCCCTTAAACTCCGATCTGACCTATTCTACTTCATCTTACTCAAAAATTCCCCCTTTTGTTGTCTGGAAACATAGAATCCACCAATGTGGGGGAAAACAAAAACTATCTGGACCAACCCTCAGGATCGTCAAGTAGTATTGCAAGATTGAAAAAGCACTCAACCTTGATTACATGTACTGATTATACTTTTGATTACTACTGTTGTACGTCTCCTTCTCCGGGGGCCCTAGATCGCTTCTTTGCAGGACGATCAACAGGATCAAAAACTGGGTCCTCAAAGTTAGGAGGCAACCCCGGTCGAGTAAGCTGGGAGTCTGGACAGTCGTCCGGACCCATCAAAGCCAGAGGACTCGCTGCAGCAGAGACAAAACACAGAAAGGGAAATTGTTATTAGACTGGCATTATTATGTTTTCTCCTTGCAGCAAAAGATGCCATCAAGGCAACAGACAAAGATCGAAGGTTTTCCATTCTAAGAAACCTCATACAGCCAATTCTTCTTCTGCTTGCATTTTGAAAATCCGGCTCTCTAAAGTTTATTTTTTCTTTAACAAGTGGAAATCCAGCTCTCTAATGCATCATTTGTATCTGCCAAATCCTAGAGACTGCCCCCACCAAATTGGATGGCAATAAGCAAGAACTTAAAACAGGTAGGACATTTTTGTATGGAGCTAAATGAAGAGTTAATTATAAAGGGTTGGTTTTCGATTATTTTTTCGGATTTGTAGCTTCTTCTGCATACCTTCACCAGGTTCAAGAGGTCTAGTGACATGTGAATCTTTCAGCTGAGGAGGACGCTTTCTCACATAATTTTCCTGCAAAGGCTTTGGGATTTGAAATGAAAATTGTGAGAGAGATACATCATCGCTCATATACTCCGGATGTTCCAGCAAGTACCTGCAAAATGAAAAGCCCCAAAAAGGCTGTAAAGGAAATATGGAAAAACATTGTACTTGTGAGACTTTAACCATCCACAGGTTATTTCATCATACATTTACATGTAGATTTACAAAGTGCCACAACAGGAAAATAGTTGAGTAGGTGGCATTAACATACTTTTGGATCTCCACCATTGAGCGTAGTTTCTTGCCTGATGGCGCCTGATAATATCTGTAAATACCAAACATAGCAAGTTAAAATGGAGTCAAGGATTGATGGCCCAAAAGTTTTCCTCAAAACTTAAAAAATCCATTGCTTTAGAAGGTATATTTATAAAGAACAAAATGACGTTATCCAGGTACACAGAGTATACAAGAGATACACCTAGGAATTCAAGAGATACACTTAGAATAAAAAAGTAAAAAGATAAAGAAAGTCCTGAAAATTAAGAATAGAAAAAAGAAACACAATTATGAGCCAACATCCAATAGTAAAGGATGTTTAGCAAGAAGATCTTTGACATCCACAACCATTTATTACAAGCTTCAAAACTACACCCACTCCTCTCAATCCAAACACCATATCAAACAAGATGCGGCTGTGTTTGGAAGATGAACCCAACTCAACTCATCTCAACCAATCATTGATGAGACCCACTATGTTTTCAATTTGAATTAATCTTTGCATCAGCCTACACACCACACACCATAACTTTTTTTATTTTTTTTTATTTGTTTCTCTTATTAAATGTGTATTATATGGATGATAAATAAAAAAATATAAATGTTTCAAGAAGAGTAAAATAAAAAATAAATAAAAAAAAATAAAAAACACATTGGTGTGTGGTGTGTAGGCTTATGCATAGCAATGCTCTTTCAATTTTTCATAAAAAAGTTAAACCCATCTCAACTTACTTCATACATTTCAGCCTAAAAAGTTAAACTCATCTCAACTTAAAAAAGTTAAACCCATCTCAACGAAAACCACAAAATACTATTATTCACAACTCAACTCAACTTATCTCAACATCCAAAACACAGCCGAAATCTTTTGCCACAATAGAACATGCTCATGACTGTCAAACTGCCATTTCAAACATGATAAGAAAAGCGCCCCTAGACATGCCATGGCTGAATCAATCCCACAAAGACTGGATATCTCATGTTCCATAAAATATTGTCATCCTCTTCTAATGCAGAAGCAAAAGATTAACAGTTTCCCCACTCTATAACAGGGTTGGGCTTATGAAGCTTGGCTAAAATAAAAAGAGAAAGGCTATCCAATTATTAACCCTAGAACAGTGCAGTTGAATGTGAGAAGCATCGTTCAGGGAAAATTTGCTTATAAGTTGGCTAAACAAGACAAGGAGTGACCTATGAAAAATAAAACAAGACGAGAGTGGGGCAATATATAACAAATACCAAATAGAGAATCCCCATAAAACCCAAAGATTATTCCATGGGTCAACAAAATATTTAGTCAATTGCAGAAAATCTATTAAGGTTTTTCTCTTAATAAAAAAATATCCAAATTTCTTCAAGCCTTGATATTGACCCATCAGGTCTATAGACATTCTGAAGGGAAAGCCTGGGAAAAAAGGGGAAAGTAAGGTAAAAATTGAATCATGTTCATGTAATTCAAATAGAATTGGGCAGTCTGAAGGGTTACATCACTATAACTTAGTTTTAAAAAACTTATTGAAAAGATACTGCAAACTTCCAATTTTAGTAAACTGAAGTTTTTTAAATTGGTCAAAATAATATAACTTCAAATGAAAGGTTAGATGAGCAAATAATAGCTGGCAAATTGGCAATGGTGAAAAAATTAAAGTACCTATATATAATGGTTCTATATAACAGAAGTAGTCAAATACAAATTGACACCTACATGTCTGCAAACTTGGTGCTTCCTTCACCTCTGATCCGTAGCAGCCTTTGCCACCCAGGAGGGGGCTGCGCAATATTAGGCTTATCAATTGCCCAGAGCCTACTGTCATCCTGAGAAATGTCTGTTGGATCATCACACGATATATCAGGCCGCCACTCACGAGCTGTTTCACAGTAAAAAGGCTGCTCCAGAATATGTTCACGTATTGCTTCATACTTTTCCTTTGTTGGGATGAGCCTCCATTTAAAACAGCTAGCACACTGGACAGTGAAAGCCCCTACAGATGGCAAAACTCTGGGTGATGAATTCGGAGCTGAGTATCTCCGGAAATGAGTCTGGGACTGAATGGGGTCAGGAACAGGTTCGATTTCACCTGTACCATTAGTTAATGGGTCATAGAGCACCAACTGTTTTGAGGCATTCTCATTAGATTGTTCATCTTCATCCTCTGTCTCAAGAGACTCATCCTCTGAAGAAGAGGATGAAGAAGAGATGTCTTCGAGTTCCAGAAGGGTGCTCTCATGGTTAGCTAGGAAACTTGAACCAGTAATATCTTTCTCTTCCTTTTCAACATTAAGGCAAAACTTTTCAGAGGATGAGCACATCTAAAAAATCCCAAAAACCTGTCATAGTATTGATAAAAAAAAACTGTCATAGAAGCACCATAGCGCAAAGCATATAAAAAATCAAAGTATTTCTACAGCTGTCAAGATATGATGCTACCAAACAGAAGCACCTGTTTCTACAGTGCTTATTAGGCATAACATAAAAAACAACACATAAATCACATTTCTTTTTTCAATAACAGAGTTCCCAAACTTGTAACAGAGTATACCAAAAAATCAGATAGATTCCAAATGAACAAAACACAATTACAGTTTGTAATAGGACAAGAACATATACTCAGTAAGCAATTAAGTAATTGAAAGATAAAAAAAGTGTCAATAGATTCATCCACAAACAAATTTCAGCAGTGTAAGATAGTGATGAGTCTCTTCGAAAACCAAATTTTGTTAGCGCATGAATCAACTGTAGAACCAGGTGATCTAATCACATAAAAGATATCCATCCTACAACATAATATTTGCAACTTCATAACCGAGATTTGCCAAAACTAAAGCTTTTTTCTCCCATCACCTGATTCAGGCCGTCTATCATACTGAAGCAGAAACAAGGTCTTAGGACATGAAAACCATGCAATGCGGGCATAACAACAGTATACAAAATAAATCACATCTACATATACCACATGACCCGATGGGAGACAGGACGCAATGCATATATCACATTTAATAGATCTCAGGAGAAGTCAGCGACTTAGTGATAAATTATCATGATCTATACACACACACACACTATATATATATATATTCATATATGTGTGTGTGAACGTGTAGTATGTCATTGCCTACTACATATCTCTAGCATGTCCATTACATATCAAAGAATTTTTTAAGGAAGTAACCCATTATGAAGATGAATTTGGAGATATATGGACAGAAAGGATCCTATGCTTGTCCAAATAATGTTGGAGAGCTGATGAAACACCAAACCCAATGTCAGTGATAAATCCGGATAAATATTGTTCAAAAGCTGAGTAATTTGATAACCTTGTGAGTGAGCATTCTTAGTCATTATCATTCTTATTATGTAGTATTTCGGACTTCTGCGCTCTTGTATTTATGCTCTTGTATTTATGTTTGCATTCTACCGGCATCAAATTAATTAGAGTACTACTACAGCCACAAAAATAAATAAATAAAACACAAAAGTAATCTCACAAATTACCGTGACTTCATGTAGTCCGTTAGATCTACTTTACAATAAAAGTAACTTTACAATCTACCTTCTTTGTATTCTTACAAGCTAATTTGTTTGTATACTTACAAGCCTACTTTGTTTGCATTCTTACAACCTCATAAGCTGCAGGGTAGCAAGAATCGCCACCACTACCGATTCACCTCCAAAATAAAAACTAACCTGTTGCAATAGATTACACCAATCAAGTTGATCTCTTCTCATAAATCCAGAGATTCTGACTTCTCACTACCTCTTGAGCAATACACTACATGATAAAGCGAGTATCATCCCATAGTAAGTGCTGCAAATAAAAGACAATAATTAGATGAATTAAAGCATCATAAAAATACCAACATAGAAAATAATAGTTCGAAAAGATCTTCCGAGGAAAAAAAAAAGCTAGAACAGCGATACTTCACACTAAAACACCGAATCTGAATATGTTTTATCCATTTTCCAACCACTAACCACACAACTAGATACCATATTTAATACAGAGAGAATAAAAAAATTTCTTCGAACCATAGGAAAAAAGAAAGAAACATATGGCAAAAATAGAATCAGAAATAGCATCTATATATATCACATGAGAAACAAAAACATGCAATGACTCGAGCTCTCCATCAACTTTCTCATCAAACAGCATTTTCCTTCACTTGCAATACAAATCTCAGATAAGCAAACAGAGCCTACCAAATCCCCAGAAGAACAAAAGCTCACTCTTCCAGATCAAAATGCCTTAAAAAACAAAGATATCATACACATACATAAAGCACGGACACGAGACAAAGTAAATAAAACCAACCAGAAAAAATAAGTCCCGATCTACCACTCCAAAAAAACAAACGCAGAAACCAAAACAAATAAATGCACGAGGAAACAGAGGCCCGGAGAGACAGAGGTATTACAGAGAGATCAGGATCAGAGAATCAGGGCCGTAGAAGACGACGAAATGAGCAGATCATACAACGATTGTTGCGAACGAGTTGGCCCAAAAAGGAATCTTTCTTAGCAGGATCTTCCCCTCTGCCTCCGAGAGAGCGAGCCCGTGAGAGTGAGACAGACAAGAGACAGGCAAGGCCTAATATTGGATTATTATTATTATTATAATAGAATCCTTTGGATAGAGAAAAAGTCTACTTGCACTCGGCGTGGATACCTCTCGCGTAGCCGTCCCTCCACATAGAAATTTAAAACGGTGCGTTTTGTTTTAAACCCAAAAAACAGAGGTTAAAGGGCTTTTTCGTCTACCCACGAACAGAATACTGGGTCTTCTTCTCATCTTCTATCTACCAACGAAGGCGAGCAGAGCACTGGGTCTTCTTCTCATATTCTTCTTCTCAGATTCTGTGATTTTGGGTCTTCTTATTTTGGATGATTCTGTTGTGTTATTTCTCTTTTTTTTTTTTTTCTTCTGAACGTGTGTGTAAGTTTGAATAAGAAGAATAAGAACAGGAAAAAAAAAAAGACGAGTGAAGAAGAAGAAGAAGAAGAAGAAGAAAACACTTTTCAAAACAACAAATTTTTTCTGGGATGGATTTGATTTTTTTTTTTTTTTTTTTTAGAATGTGTGTGTAAGTTTGAATATATGAATTTTTTTCTTATTTTCAGCTTTTTCTAAACGAGTATCCATGAGTTTGCAACTCGATTGGGCACCAAACAGTACAAAAAGTAAAAATATTCAAACAAGAACAGGAAAAAAATAGACGAGTGAAGAAGAAGAAGAAGAAGAAGAAAAAAGTTTTCAAAACAACAATTTTTTTCAAGGATGATTTTGATGTCTTTATCAGACCCATTTTGGCGTCAGCTCAGGGATGGGTTTGGTTTCTAAAATCGCTGCTGCTTCTACTCCTTCTTTCTTTCTTCTTTTTATTTATTTTTTATTTTTTATATATATATAATAATAATATCGGGCTGTAGCGGACTGTAACAAGGTACCGCTTCCGCAAAAGGTACCCGATGCCGAGTACATATAGCAGGGCTGTTAAATAGATGTGTTGAAATTAATTGAAATGGTCATGAATAATAGAATATAATATTATTAAAATATTATTTTTTAATATTATTATTATTTTAATATTTAAAAAAATTAAATTATTTATTATATTTTATATAAAAATTATAATAATAAGATAAAATAAATTGATGTAATTTTTGAATTCAAACAAGATTTAAAATAATTGAGTGAGTTAAGATAAGTTCAGTTAATGTAAAAATTAAAAAATTAAATAAAATATTATTTTTTAATATTATTATTATTTTAAAAATTAAAAAAAATTAAATTATTTATTATATTTTTTATAAAAATTTTAAAAATTATAATAATAAAATAAAATAACATACTTTCATTATTTAAATGAAATTTTTTTTTTTAATTTTTGAGATATAAGACTATATGAAGTGCGTAAATTCTGCACATACTTAAAAAAAAATGGAGAATTTATCAAAAAAGTTTTTTTTCGGGGTATGAATTCCAAATTTTTCTTATTATTTTTTTATAAAAAAATCCCAAATTTTTCATATTGATTGTGTTGGAGAGATCTTTCCAGTCTCGTTTAATGTGCCCAACAATACCAACGGAGGTTTATGCGGGAAGTCCAATGAGTTGAAAGACCACCAACGTACCATCTTTCCTGTCGCAGGTTAACGGTCGACGCGTCCCAAACATGCGTGAAACTCCCATATTTAATTTAGAATTTTATAAATCATTTCCCTTATTTTAATTCAAGTAGAGTCGAGGTCTTGCTTTCAAGCTTGGTCTAATTTCAATGAAGAGTAATGATGTTTATACAATATTTTTTACAATTATTTATATAATTATATTTTAAATTGAGGCTATTTTAATAAAATAATATTATTTTTATCAATCTCTTTTTATAAAAATACTCCTCATTTAAAACATGATTATGTAAAAAATAAAAAATAAAAAATTGTAGGTGGATCATTTTCTTTTAGAATGAATATGCATGCAATAAACTCTTTCAATTATGGAATATATTTCATTTCATATGCCTAATATACCTAATATTTCATTGGAATCAAATCCAAAAATGGGTTTTTAGAGGAATGATTATGCCATTTAACACGTATGCTCAGTTAGGATGTGAATAATAATAAAATAATTTATGAATAATAATAAATTGTTTATAAATAATAATACAATATTTTAAAAATATACGAGAACAATTATGTTCGTAAAGAGGCCCTTACTCTTATAGATACTTGAAGTTCATTGGTTTATAATGTTATATTTTTAAGCCATATAAGTTCATTGGTTTATATTTGTTTATGTATTCTATATACTTATAATTCTTTTAGAACCAACTATTTATAAAATGAGAAACGATATTTGCCATCTTAACGTATGTAAGCCATGCATTCATTTGAAAAAAATAAATAAATATAAAATCTACATGAAAAAAATTATTTTGAATGATGGATCCCATTTTTTCTAAAAGAAGTATACACAATTTATACACTTTAAGATTGTATTTAATATGAGAAATGATTTGTACAAGTCTCAATAAAAAAATCTCGCATAATTTCTTTATAAAAAAGTGGATCCCACATTAAAAAAGTATAAAAAATTCTATTATATTTTAATAAGATCCATTTTTTTTAACGAATGACCCATTTAAAACTTATATATTTACAACTTATACCTTAACATTACTCTTTTTCTAAACATGCACAAAATCCATAAAAATCACGTCGATTGGAAAAGCAGGCACCGACCCATGAAAGACGAGCCCGAATTCGAATCTGGCCATCACAGAAGACAGGAATAAAGATCACACGACGCTGAAAGCATTCACATTCGCCTAGTTAAAATTTTAGGCAAATTTTGAATAAAATGTGACATTTTTCCTTTTGCCTATTAAATCAAAATTTTAATCCCACATTGAATTGAATTAGGCATTTCACTTTTTATA
>QEOT01001417.1:135892-148009 GCA_003123785.1 Pterocarya stenoptera
AGGGGTGCGAGTGGGGCACCCTGCCTAAGCGCGACGAAGCCCCAACCCCGCATGAGCGGGGGCGAGGCGAACAAGACGATACAGCGAGATGCGGGGCAGCTCTGGCCACTCCTACTTTTTGGGTGAGAGTTGCATCCTCATCGTTTTTGTAAGGACAATTCTCTTTCGAAATTAGTGCAGACATTGTTCCGAACATCCGGTGCTAATAAAAAAAGTTCTGCCCCTTGAATGCTTAAAATGTTGTTTTTGTTAGAGATATCGACTAACGCCAAGTTTGATTCTAACTAATCCCGTAGAATATCTCATCTTCTTCCCCAGCGTCCGTCGTCTTCCTTACAGAATCTTCACCATCATTTGGTCTTGACTTCATGTCTTTTGAGCATTGAAACTTTTAAGAATGTACATGTTAAAGAAACTAGGTGACATACATGATAAGAACGCATGCTTGACAAGAACACATACAAGAGTTATCTTATCCCTTAAGGAGGGTGACCAGAACTGTGTGTTAGAACTGTGTTGACAGAGGGACTCTTATGGTGATACTTGATAAGCAACGTTCCCACTAGAAGTGACTTCCATTCGTCATCTACACTTAAGCTTGCAGTTGCATCAAAGTACATTCATTAGCATTACCCATTTTGAAAAGGTTGTCTTGTTTTCAAGAAATAGTGCTAATTTCTATTCGACTTACCCAGAAACTGAGTTCCCATTCAGAAAGTAACAATTGTCCTTTGTTTCTATAGGATAACATAGAGACTACTTATATTGACTCAAAGAGATCCATATCAAAGAGGTCCATATCAATTCAAAGAGAATGCAAAGGATAGACTGAGTTTGAGGAAATACACATGAATTTATACATTGGTTGAAACATTACAGCACAATTTTTCTACAGCAATACTTGCCTTTTCTTTCCACCAGCTAATTCTCCAAAATCCGAATTGCCTTCAGTTGAAAGAAACCAATCAACATCTTAAGATAATTTCCCACCAAGCACAAGCTAGCTTACCAGGAAAGGGCCGGGCACCATTCTCATTACTCAGTTTCCCAATCCCATATGCTATAAAAATTTTCTCATTCAGCTCTACTCTCCATTACAACCAAAGAATTAAAAGACCTAAAATGGAGACTAGACACCCTACAAATATTTTATTACCGGAACCATGAAATGGGAGTGTATGTGTTTTGGGGAAGCTGTGGTATCATGCAATGCTGTTGCTGCCACTGATATAAGCTCTCGCTTCCCACAATTCCACCGTACATATTATGTACACTTGGGTGGCTTTGCTCTATGCTTGCATTGTTTTTGTTGTTATCTTCTTCAATATCCATAGCTGCAACCATTTCTTCAGCCTCCTCCATCAACTGGGGAACCTCGGTGACCGGAGCAGGACGACGCTGAGATGGAACCCAAGGAACAACAGCCAAACAACTATTATTCTTGTCTTTTATGGGTTCCTCTTCTTCAGCTGATTTTACTTGACCATGCTGGTTCGACCCAAATAATTGATCTGCCAAACAGAACACAAATTTCTAAGAAACCAAAAACACGCAACTCCTCCTTCAAACAGTTTGTAACTCAAATAAAAAAACTCTCATAGGATTAGGATAAGATTTTCTGCAGTACGCCGAATTAGACTATACTGATGTAAAATTTGAATTGTTTAATACAAGTTTATCATTCAATCATTGCCAAACAAACGAAAGACGCGGACTTGGAAGATGAATGGACGATGGGTGCTTACTCTGAAAGCCTGAAATTATGTGAGAATCAACGGAGAGAGAAAGATTCGAAGCCGGAGAATGTAAAAGAGGAGGCCTATTTAAAGGCTTGAAGAGAACAATGGCCTTCTCATCATTGAACGGATATTCCGATTCCAATTCAAAAGCGTCAGTAACTCCAACTCCTTCTCGTACTCCCCGAGGAATCTCTGGCTCTTCCTCCATAATTGGCGGCAACTCCGCATCCTAAGACAGAAAATCGAACTACAGTAATTAGACAAACGCATAGAGAGAGAGAGAGAGAGAGAGAGAGAGAGGAGGAAAATCACAACAATAAGCAAGAGATGCATAAATAAGGGGAATTGAAAAACGGGGAAAGTACCAGGCGGCGAATCTTTCGAGAGGGGGAAGAGAGAGAGAGATCGGAGAAGTCATCGTGGAAGCAGTCTAGCTCAAGGTCCTTCCTTTTCATCTTCTTGGTCTTCGTTGTTTTCATGCTCATGAAGGCAGCCATTTCCCTACCTCTGATACTTTTGACACAACCAAAGGCACTGCGAGGAAAGCTAATAAAATAGATACAGAGAGAGAGAGAGAGAGAGTTCTGGATTTCTCTTTTGGTAGGTCTGTCTCCGGAGCCTAGACCTTTCCAGAAGCCTCAAAACTTTTTCTTTTTGTCTTTTATTTTATCTACACTGTTTTGAATCCATTTAATTATAAAAAAAATATTATTTAATATTAATATAATTTTATATAATACATTAAATTTAATTTATATTTTAAAAAAATATTATATTAAAAGAAAAATTTTATTTATTATCTTTATACCACACATTATATATAATTATTTTTTATTTTTTAATAAATATATAATGTATGGATAATGAATAGAAGAATTCAATTAATTTAGAAAGAATAAAATAAAGAAAAAATTTAAAAGAATTTAAAAGTTTTAAAAAAATAAAAATAAGTATGATGTGTTATATATAAAAATGATAAGTAACAAAATTCATATTAAAATATATTAATTTATAAACGTATTTTTGTAAAGCGATGACAAGAGCGAGAGTTAAAAAAAAAATAAAAAAAAAAAAGAAAAGACACAAAACAAAGGAAACTTGTATGAATGAGTAATGACTTTCATTTCCAATATATTCATATATTTATCTCCAAAATGTTTAGAGTATTTTTTTAAGAAATGTTCTAACGACAAATGAATTATATAAAAATAGACTTATAATCCACTCTAGTTTAATTTGATTTATTATAAAATAAATCTAACATATCACATAAAATTATGATAGTTTTTTTTTTTTTTATGATGACCGTGACGTTTCTCTTTTGTTTTTTTCTTAATATAAAAGAACAAACAACAAAACAAATAGAGAACCGAATAGTACAAATCCATAAAATCGAATAGTATCCATCGATATCAGAAATTCCAATTCCAATTATAACAAACACAAATAAGTTTATGAAAAAGGTAAAACCTTGGATGATTACCAACAATTTATTTGAAGTATGACATATATGATAAGCTCATCCCAACATATTTGGGAACTACAAAGTCATATTTTTTAGCATTAGGGAAAAGTAAAAATGATCAAACTTATATTGACCTTTACTACTCATCATCTCACACGCTACACACTATATTTATTTTTATTTTTTATTTTTTATTTTTGCTAAATTAACTAAATTATTTTACTCATCATCTCTACACCACATATTTGTTAAGGAAAAAAATAAAAATTTATATGTTGTATTTGACGAAGTGACAAGTATAATTTTTCAATAATATTTATTAATTCATGTAGTAATGCTTTTACTTGGAATATTGTTTATAGACTAGTAAGTTTGATCTTTTTCAAAACCTCGTTGATCAAGATTTCTAGCTATCATCCTCAATATTGAAGCAAGGGCCAATGGTTGACAAAGGTCCACTAGCGATCTCTTTGTGCATGATCTTTTCAATACCACCTTGTATTGTCTCAAGTAATAATTCAACAGTTTACTCCCATATGAAGTGATGGTGTGGTACCCATCCCCATACTCTACCAACAAGAAACAAATTTCATAAATTTATCAACGATATTAAATGAATAATAATACATGTACAATTTTTGTTATGACTATATTTTAAAATGAGAAAAATATTTTGGTCATAAAAGAATTGCACGACTCAGACATGTTCTAAAAAAGTCGAGGCATTTCGAATTGTTTGTTGACACGAACAAAGTCAAGGCAAATTTCTGAAATTATTTTAATATTGAAGTAATCTCATAAATTGGTGTAACTTGATATAGTTCGTCAGATTGTAAAGTTACTTTTATTGAAGTAGATCTAACAAATTACAAGAAATCACATCAATTTATGAGATTACTTTTATATAATCTCTTTGTGGTTGTATCACTCCTCTTGTATAAATGATTTAAAAAATGTTGTATGTATATTATTTTCTATATGAGCAATTACTTTGATGTTCTTTCTTTCCAACTTCAATCAAGTAAATGGAATTAAGAAAACACGATTTTTTTTTTCGAATTTCAAAAGTTATTTTTGGTCTTTGATGATCCAATTCATTTTGTGTGGGTACTTTTGCACACTCTCATATATATGAAGATTTTTATGTTACACGGAAAAAAAATTAAGGAAAATGCTTGGGTGACCGAAGGGAGTGATGCGCATGCATGTATTTGTTTTTTTTTTTTTTTTTAAATTTAAATATTAAAAAAAACAGCCAAATACATACATCGGTCACCCCATCGATTAGTACCCCCTTCTATCAATATAACATCATCCAAAAAATAAAGCAATAAGATCTGGTTTGAATAAAGAGATGCTTCCATATTATATCATCTCATCTTATTTTATTTTAATATCTAAACATCATAAATATAAATACTTATCAATTTTAAATATTCAATTTTTTCATCTAATTATTATCTAATTATTACAACTTTCTCAAACTTTCAAATAAAACCAACAAAATAAAAATAATGTTATAATAATATTTTAATTTTATAATATTTTTATTCAATTGTTTGTCTCTTATTTTCCAAAACTCCATAAAACATTTTAATTTAAACTATTTGTAATTCATCTCAATTCATTATCCAAACAAGTATGTGATTTGACTTTTCTGAAACATATCAAATAATAAACAAAAGGATGGGATTCGTACTAAAAAAATAATGAACAGATCACTTATAAAAGCTACGTACAAAGCATAGCAAATAATTAAAAATAAGATCGCGATGCAGTTTGCATGCATGTATATTGTATCATTGTGTAATTTCCAAGGGCTGAAATCGTACGTATGTCCCTAGTAATGGTATCTTTTTTTCAAGCCTTAGGTTTAGTGGGTGTAAATAATTTTTAAGGCTTTCTATTCTTTTGCAAAAAGTTAATGTTTATCTGATTCATTTGATGGAGATCATGAGTTACATATGTTCACGTTTGCATGGTCTCCAAATTCTAAAGGACATGTCTAACGGAAAAAGAAAAATTTTATTTATAAGTTGATATGAATAACATACATAATAAAGTACTACTGTTTATATAATATAATTTGATCTAAAAAATAAAATTTAAAATCTGAATTTTACAAATAATTTTTTACCATAAGTGATGCGGATGATGCATGTGGTTTACCACTAGCTTGATAATAGAATAACATGCAAAAAAATATAAGGCCGTGTTTGTTTTAACAAACAATTTCATCTCATGTCATAGTTCAACTTTTTAAATTTAAAAAAAAATATTAATAAATTATATTTAATTTTTATTTAATCTGATATCATCTGTGTAATTAAACGAAACCTAAATCTCAAAAAAAGAAAAAACTACAAAGCATGGCGAAAAAGCAAATGGCTCTTTCAAGCTCAAATTAGAGGAATGCACAACCGATAACTTAACACTATGAATTATATATTATTTTCAATTAAAGGCTTCAAATTTCATTATCTTTATATCTGTTTTATCTTTTCATATTTTATTAAATTAAAAAATAATTTATATAAATCTCAAATAGATAAGTCCGGCACAAATTTTTGTAAAAAAGTAATCCTCACCTTAAAAATGTATTTAAAAAGACCATTATTTTTAATAGAACCCACTTTTTATAAAAAGTCTATGCGAAGTTTGTCTATTTAGGACTTATATCTAACATTATTTTTATTTTATTTTATTTAGACACGGCAAATATTATTAAACATAAAAATTATTATTTGTTTTTAGTGTTAAAAATTAGGGCTATCTGCATTAATGTTGTTAGGAACCATACATGCGTACTCGGTGAGATTGGAACGTTTCTAAATTGGGAATTTGTTAATACAAATAATAAAACTCTTGTGTATTAATTCCTATATATATATATATATAAATACATGGCATGACCTGTTTGAGCTGCATGATTCAGCATATGTGAATTAATTAAACTCAATTTCAAAACCTCATGAATCAAGCATGATGCGTACGTGTAAGTGATCACTATATATATATATATGCTACCCGTGCTATTATATTTAATAAAAAAAAATGTCATTATATGGATGATCAATTTATTTAATAAAAAGTAGACACATGAATTGAAAAAACAAAAATACAAAACCATTCAAAAAAGAGAATAAGAAGAAGAACAAACACACAAAATGCAAATGAAAAAAGAAAATCGGAAAAAACCCCTTTTGAATGGAAATCGTGTGAAATATATAGAAAGAGGTAGATTTTATGGAATATTTATTATCTTAACACTCTTTTCGATGGTAGACACAACACGTAGAATATTTAATTAAATAATGAAACGTGTAAAAAACTGCTTTGGATCCAAATAACTGCATTTCTCTCATCTTGGGTTTTGTTTTTGTTTTTTTTTTGAAATGTTATCTATGAGGAGAGAGATTTAATTCATACTCTTGATTGGATTCTATTTGAACGTATGTTTGTGTGCAGAACACATCATGTAAGCACTTTATTAGATATACACACCGCTTTGAGAATAGAATTTTTATAACTTATTCCTTATCAGTACCTACAAAAATATAGCCAAGTGCAAATCTAAAATGCCAACATCAAAATCGGAACTGAACCTTAAAAAAAAAAAAAAAAAAAAGAGAGAAATTTACAGTGGAGAACTTTTCAATGAGGATATCTGAGTTAGCTTCCAGATGGTAACTTTCAATACTATTTGGATTTGAAAAATTATATTTACAAGTTTATTTCCAAATATGTGCACCATACTTCAATAAGTAAAATCTACCAAGTTTTATGATTTCCTTTATTTTCAAATATATATTAATCATGTAGATTATTATAATTATTATTTTTTAAAAATAAACCTATTAGAGATTTTGGTTATCTTATCCTATCAGGACTTTTAGGATATATAATGGGTGTGGTTGAAAAATATCCAGAATTTTATTTAAAATAAAAATAGATGCCTTGATTGAATTTCACTCATAAAAATTCCAGAATTTATTTATCAAAATAGAAATGACATTGAATTAGGCTTGTTTGATTATACAAAATCAAACTATCTCATTTCATTTCATATAATCATTATAATTTTATCAAATTCTTATATAAAATATAATAAATAATTTAATTTTTTTTAATTTTAAAATAAAAATGATATCATTACAAGATTTTATTTAATTTTTAACAAAAAAATCTTCTCTCATCTAAACTAGACCAAACGAGACCTCAACAACTTCCAAGAAGAAACTCAGAACACAACAACAGCTAGAAAATGGAAAAATATGGAGGCAGATAGGGGAAGCTGCAACCTTTTTATTTTTATTTTTATTATTTTTCATATTTATTTTAGAAAATAAAAAAGAAAGAAAGAAATGTCCTCAATTTCTTTTTGTTTTTTTTGCAAAGAAAAGATCAGAGATTCAGCGAAGACCAATATTCCAGCCACCAAACTCTCGTTACACTAAAAAACTTCATCAACATCACAATCAGCATCAGCATAATCTTGATTTGATGATCCAAATAAAATCCATAAAAAAAAATACCAAAGGAAAAAGTTTAAACATTCATCTCATTGAATCCCATCAAATTACCATTAAAAACTAAAAAAAATGACGGCTTCAAGGATGATTGGAACCGAAAAGCCCCCATAACCAAATATAGAAGTAATTGCAGATAAAATTCCATGGCTTCAAGATTGAGCTAATCTAAGCAAGAACTCAGACGACCCTAGCTTTCTGCATCAGAGGAGTGAACAAATGGCCGTAAGCACGTGACGTTGCTTCCCTGCAAGATCCAGAACTCACTTCAGAAACCATCATCAACAACTCCTCCAAACCAAGTCTCCCGAATCTGCCTTCATCTCTCTCCAAAAGCTTCAGCATTTCTCCGAAGAACCCTACTTCACAGGGAAGAACCAAACCGCCGGTTCTCTGGAACCCGAACTCTTCCTCCGCTTTATCGAGCAGAGCAACGAACACGGGTAGGTTCAGGAACCGGGTGGGAATCACAAACCGCTTGCGTTCCGGGCCTACATATACCGCGAGAAAACCAGGCGGGATGCGTCTACGGGAGCCAGAGGAGGTAGACGAGACTGTTTGGCGCCGGAGACTCGTGTACTTCCACCCGAGCATGACTTGTTTGAGCCGCACGATTTGACGGATCGTCTCGGCCCGTTTCGTGGACGTCGCCATGAGAGTCTCACAGAGAGAGAGAGAGAGAGAGAGAGAGAGAGTTCAGAAGTTGGGAGACGTTTAAAAACAGAGGGGACGAGGGCACGTATGGCAGTGGGATTCGGAGTTATCGAATCTAAAAAGACTAGCTACCCCTAAGGCTTTTAATTTGATTACGGAGGTTTTTTATTTTTAAATATCTATCTGAAAATTTTATTAACAAGTCATCTGTCATACACCTTTCATATTGATGATGTGGCAGAATTTAATTAATAAGAAAACTCTATCTATTTAAATTTTACTATATTAACAAGTCATCTGTTATACACCTTTCATATTGATGATGTGGCAGAATTTAATTAATAAGAAAACTCTATCTATTTAAATTTTACTAATAATGTCAAGGTCTTTTAAATCAGATGACCTGAGATTTGATTTTCAAATGGGGGAATTAAGTTGGAACCTTTCACCCCTTTATTATGATATAAATTAGAAAAAGTCTATTTATAATTTTAACTCTCATCATCTCATGATGTGTCATTAGATGATTAGAGATTATTTATTTTATTTCTTTTGTAAATATATTATTAAATAGCATTAATCTTTTGTGTGAAAAAAATTAGTACCTTGGTCGACATTTTCATTTTCTATTTTGAGTAGAAATGCTTCACGTGTCCAAAAAAACATAAAGAATAATAGTAAAGTAAACCAAATTTTTTAACTTCTAAGTAATTTCTCAATAGATCTTATAAAATCTAGAATTTTGAAAATCATACAAATAAAATAAAAAGATACAAAGAATATAAAATTCAAAAATGTAAAAAATTAAATAAAAAGCATAGGGTGAATGACTTTGTGACAAGGAATTAAAAGATATTATCTTTCTCTATTCCCTTGTTAGTTTTGTAATTTTGTTTCATATTTGATAAATGATATTTGTAGTTTTGTAAGGTATGTAAGTTTTGTGCATTCCTTTTTGAAAAAGAAGAATTATACTCAGCAACCCTATATCATACACATGCTTTTATTTTTCATCTTTTTATTTTTATTTTTCCTTAGGACTACTGAGTAGAAAATTTTTTTGAAAAAAATTGATAAATCTTAAACTGACATGAAAAAAATATTTTTTGAATAGTAAACTCTATTTTTTTTAAAAAAATGAGTGCATGGAATTTGCTTACATTATGATTATATTTAGTATTACTCTTTATATTTTACTAAGTCAGATAATTATTTTTAACCAAATTGATGACAATAAGGTCCCGTTTTGATACAGAAATACTTTCAATCCATCTCATCTCATTTCATTATTATAATTTTTTTAAATTTTCATACAAAATATAATAAATAATTTAACTTTTTAAAATTTTAAAATAATAATAATATTAAAAAATAATATTATAATAAAATCTTATTCAACTCATCTAAAACTATGTCATCTCACTCTCTAAACATGCCCTAAAACTCATAGGTTAATTATTCTGTTGAAAAATGATACTTTATCCACAAAATATTCGTTTTTTTTTTTTTTAGTGGAAAAAAAATTAAACAAAATATTCGGTTTTAATCCCCCTAAAATTATGGCTTTTCTGAATATATAATTGCACAAAAAGTGACAATATCATTCTTTCTTATATTATACACCAATTAGAAGTCATAAGTGACAGAGAAAGCATTGACGTGATATAATTATAGTCTGGTGTGCCATGTATGAATAATTGACATGGTGATTAGATTTAGGACCGTTCTTTCCAACCGAAATATGGTATTCTCGGGTCGGATCAGGTACGAAAATTTATTCAAATCGGATCTCATCAACATTATCTAGATAACATTTAAACTACGTCGTTATGAATTATAATTATTTTACAAATCGAATATCCAACTACAATCTGGTAACCGAATACCCAGATTTTTATAACGAGATAAACCTGGATGCGGATTCGAATATATTCGGATACTCAAATCTAAGACTTTACATTTCTAATAGTTTGCATTAATGTCATTNTCTTATATTATACACCAATTAGAAGTCATAAGTGACAGAGAAAGCATTGACGTGATATAATTATAGTCTGGTGTGCCATGTATGAATAATTGACATGGTGATTAGATTTAGGACCGTTCTTTCCAACCGAAATATGGTATTCTCGGGTCGGATCAGGTACGAAAATTTATTCAAATCGGATCTCATCAACATTATCTAGATAACATTTAAACTACGTCGTTATGAATTATAATTATTTTACAAATCGAATATCCAACTACAATCTGGTAACCGAATACCCAGATTTTTATAACGAGATAAACCTGGATGCGGATTCGAATATATTCGGATACTCAAATCTAAGACTTTACATTTCTAATAGTTTGCATTAATGTCATTTAAATTTTTTACAGGACTCAAGTGAAAATGAGATAAATATAGATCATATATGAAAAATATTTTTTATTATATTTCTCGATTATTTCCTTTAATAATTAAAGAGTCAATAATTGATGAGTTTAAATGATTCTGGTGCTACACTAACCGCCCGTCTCTTTTTCCTCCTGTTTGGATGGTGCAGTTGTAACTCACTAATCAATGCAATAATTACGTTTACATTGAGTCTTGAAAATGAGAGAAATATTTTATTTATAAAAAATTACATAAAAATAATATTTTAAAATAATATTTCTTGATGTGATATATTAAATTTTAAAATTATTTTTATTATAAAATAGATTTAAAGGATTACACTAAGTCACGTAATTTTATAAATTTATTTTTAAATAATCGGTTCATATATGTAGTACTTCCAACTTACAAATTAAACGTATCCAAACAGGGTCCTATTGTAAATTTTCAATGGGATTCTATTTCAAAGGATCAAGGTTCCAACTTGAGCGGATTTTTTTGCCTATTTTGTTGACATTATTTCGGCTTTCCATTTGGGTTCATTCCTAGCATCGATCTCCCTTTGTTCTTGATCTGGCTTCTTAATGATTCATCTCAGTGGCTTAAAGAAAAGAAGCAATATATATATATATATATCACTGTTTGAGTTGCTTTTCATTCAACAGGCCGACTTCATTAATGTCTATAACTTTCGTTCAAATCCTATGTTTATTTTGCCCCTGTTTACAGGTGGGACTGTTGCAGCTACCACAATTGATAAGGGAATATTTTTAAGGTTGGTTCCTTTTGTTGGCACTTTTTCCCAACTAACCATAATAAGTAATTTATGAGGGGTTGTTTGGGTTAAAAATTGTTGGTATGCATGATACATCCTCTTTATTATTAACTTGACATAATGTGAGTAGTAAGAGAAGTTTACAAATTAAATCTCTTACAAATTAAATATTTTTACGGAACCTTTGTGGATGATGTATTCCTACACGAGCTTGTAAAAATAATTCTATCTGAAAGTCTTTATACCACACATCATCTGCGTAGCATAATTTGATTTAAAATATAAATTTTTAAATTTAAATCTTTCAAATCAAATTATGACTCTTTTATAACTATTTTACTACTCGCTTCAAATCAACTAATGTAATTGTGCCATTTCATTAAAAAAAATATTTTCAATTTTAGATAATTACCCTTTATTTTCAATAGAGTTGTAAAATAGTTATAGACTAGTTGTAGGTTTACCATTTCCCAAAAAAAATGAGAAGCAGGTATTGTTGTAGACATCTGTCCACATAACCACCCATGCACGACTAGAGATTTGAAACAATTTTCAGTAAGGAAAATGATTTATGCAAC
>QEOT01001418.1:55854-69514 GCA_003123785.1 Pterocarya stenoptera
GGGGGGGGGGGGGGGGGGGGGGGAAGAATTTTGCAAGATGTATCATGATGGTAACAAGGCATTTTTTGCCTATCAGCATTCTGACACTTTTAGGAGTTACTTGGAATTAACAGATTACAGTGGCAGCGGACGTTGAGGTCTCCTAGCGATTCTGGAAGGAATGGAAGGAAGGAGGTGGCAAAGTTTTCCTCTGAAGCTAGAGTGTGCTTTGTCCATCCCAAAAGATAAGGCTCAAGCTTTGTCTCTATGTCTGGACAGGGCGGTAGACAAAGGGAAGGAGATGGAGAAGCAGTTCAAGTCATATGCACCACGATGGATGGCGCAGGGAAACTTGCAGTGGTGTTGCGTGGTACGAGACACTCCTCGGCACTACAGCAAAATGACAAAAAGGAAAGTGTAGCAGGGGAGAGTACTACTATTGCTTAGAAGCATGGTCTGGGGCGATGTGATGTACTAGAAGAGAATGGTGGTGGTCTGTAGGGCTGTATAGAAACCAACAGGACCAGCCGTCGCCGACACGGACTGGCCGTCAAAGTCCGGAACCGACTGAAACCGGCAGAGAACCAGTCAGCCAGCAGTGTAAAATTAAGGAAACCGACACCGGCCGGTTCAGTTTCAGTCTGAACCAAGCCTAAACCGTCGAACCGGCCGATTATGTGTGTGTGTGTAACATACAGGTCCAAAATTAGGGCTTATAATTATTACTTTTATAATCATTATTATTATTATTATTAGTGTTTTTATCATTTTTAAGAATGTTTTGAGATAGTAATTTGATTTGAATAGGATTCTCCATTCGATAGACTGTACACCCTTTTATCTCTATTTCCTAGTTTGAATAGTTTTCTAATTGGAAACCAACTCTCACATCAAAAACCCTACCATAAATCCTCTCCTTTTCCTCACAATATTCCCTTTCAGCAAACCCACAATACCCCTTACGACTAGAACCTTCCCATAGCAAATCAAACATTCTCTTCCTTATAGCGCCACCGTAGCCTCTCAGCTACCAAACAGCCACCTCGCCGGAACCCACCACAGAGCATGCCGACGGACGTCGAACCACCACTGAGTAACCCAGAACCTACCGGCCAGCCAAGTTCCATCGAATCCCCACTATTTCGAGGGAGCCTCTAGTTGGTCCACCGTGGACCTCGACCAGCCACCTAGACCCCTCTCTGTGTCACGAGCTACGTAGAAGCAACGCTAAGAAGTAAGTAGCATGATCATAATTATATGTGTGCTGTAATTATTTTGATTGTGCATGAAAAATGTTATGTTTACCTACGCTACGCTACAAGCCAAATCAAGGTTAGGACCCTCTTCACGAATCTCGATGAATTACGATGATATGCTTATGATGCTATGCTGGTATCAATTGTTAGATGGATGAGATGTTACGAAAATCACATGTATGCCATGTAATGTTCTTGTAGTATTTAGATCATGTTATGCCATGCCTATATTATGCTATGTGGTGTAAGACTCATATTAATATGCCATGCATAAGAGTATGCCATGCCATGTAATTTCATGAAGTCAAACATGTTCACATGTATTATGAAAGTAATAAGAAAACACATGAATGACAAGCAAGCTTTAAGATTGGCCTTAAGTTATGGGTGGATGTGCAACTCACGGACTCAAGCGTGGTTCATTATATGATATGCCACGGACTCAAGCGTGGTTCACCATATGATATGAGGTGACACGGACTCAAGCGTATTTCACCACAGGTTATGATATGTTAAGTGGTGCCACGGACTCAAGTGTGGTTCACCATATGATATGGGGTGACACGAACTCAAGCGTGTTTTACCACAAGTTATGATATGTTAAGCGGTGCCGTGGGCTCAAGCATGGTTCACCATATGTTAAGTGATAACACGGACCCAAGCGTGTTTCACTACATGTTATGATAAGTTAAACGGTGCCACGGACCTAAGCGTGTTTTACCTTATGTTATGATATGTTATATACGGTCAACGACAATTGGACCGATACATACATGTAATGATTGCCACTAAATAAGTGAAGGACAAGATGAACAAGTCATGTATGATTGTTAGGAAATGCATGGAGTCAGTCATTCATGCATCCACGTTACATGTATTTCCATGATTATGTATGATTCTGCTTATGTTACTAATGAATGATATGTATGTTATGTGAATGTGTGACGATATATGTAAGTTTTCAAAATTAAGCCAAACGTTAAACTAAGTTTAGTTTACAGTATGATGTGCTATTATAAAGTCTTCAATTCATTTGTTTGTTTCTCTGTTTTTCTGTTTTAATGTTCCAGATGATGATTTCATGGATACAGAGTAGGAGTCGCCAAGAGTAGAATAAATTTCTAGAGACTTAGACTGTGTTTGGATGTTGAACTGAGTTGAGTTGAGATGATAAAATATTGTTAGAATATTATTTTTTAGTATTATTATTATTTTGAAATTTGAAAAAGTTGAATTGTTTATTATATTTTGTATTGGGATTTGAAAAAGTTGTAATGATGAGTTGAGTTGGGTTGAGGATCCAAACGAAGCCTTAGTGTATGATTTGGGTATTTAAGCAGTGTTGGTTTCACATAGAACTAGTTTATGTCATTTCTATTATGTTTTCAACTTTATGTTATCAAAGATTGTTTTGTTAAGCAAGTTTTAAGATCCAATAGATTAACTGAATCTCTTTACCAGGCATTATGTCATAAATGTACGTAATATTCCAGACCTACGGGAAGGGTTGTTACAATATGTTTATATTATACATATATAAAACGACTCCGTTTCACTTAAGTGAAACAACATCGTTTTAGTTATGAGTTTTATTAAAAAAAAAATTAGGTGAAACAACGCCTAATTTTAATAAACCCCCCCTTCTTCTTCTTCTTCCCTCTGCAACTTCCCACTGGCGGCACAACCCGCCGCTCGCCTCCTCCTTCACAGCAACGCTGACGGCAGACCAATGAACCGCACCGACTCAGGCCGGTTTTGAAGCAATCCAGACGTCGTGGTTTTGGACTGAAACCGTGCCGAATACGTCAATTTTCAGCCCTAGTGGTCTGTCCAATATTGGCTCAGCAGAAAGAGAGGAGTAGGGGGTCCTAATTTGTTTGAAAGAGGAATTGGATCTTTTGAAGAAGGCAGTAGAAGAACTTATATGTAAAGTGGACATGGCCCTTGGCTTGGGCTTGGGCCTGGGCCTGGACTTGGGCCAACGCATTAACAGACTAAAGAGTAAAGATGAAGGGTAGGTTAGAAATGGGCCAAAACCTCTCAGGCCCAATAAAGGCAAAGTCAAAATTGGAATGGGCCAGATACATCCAACAACCATGAATGTGATGCTGGAACAACACTGGCCAAGGTTGCCATAGAACCCTGCGCTTGCATCATATGGGCCTGTCTCCGATTCTATTTCATGGGTACCGGAGACGGTAATTGAGGAGGCTGTTCAGAACGGGTTGTTGATGCAGAATTGTGAACCAACGGGAGGGTCAGTGAACTATGGGATGACACAGAGTCATATACCGGAGTCCTCTAGGTCGACTTACCACTGCTACGAAGGTGACGTCCCTAGCACTAGACACGACTTTAGTGTGACTTGTTGATGAGAGAGTGGAAATGTTGTTGAGAGGGTTCGAGCACTATGGGGGCGGCACATAAACCTGCATCGAAGACTTCTGAGCAGACGACCGACCTTCGTGCAGTGAATTTGACTGTGCCGATGGCGGAAAATGTTTGTGTAGCTGAGAAACAAATGCCTATCTAATTTGAGAGTGCAGAACCAGTTGGGGAAACTTTACATACGGCGAGAGCGGCAAAAATGGAAGGAGCTCTGGCTATATTTGAGTCTAGCGAGGGAGGGTAGAAACAATAGCTATTGAATATGGTGGTGGAAGGGAGGGAGGATCAAGGAGGGGTAGGACAACAGATGAAGTGGCAGAACCCATTCCTCTAAACTCGTTTCACCAAAGCATGTCAGATTGGATAATTCAAAAAGTTGTGGAGATTAACCATTGTATAGGGATCACATGCAAGGGTTTCAAAGATGAACTCGTGGCATTAATCACAACTATAAAGGCCGAATATGCACCATCCAAATTTGATCCATCTCTCAATTTGGCTAAAAACAGAGAGAGAACTCAAGAGGCTTACTTGGGCAATGAAATGATGTTGGAAAGAGGAGATCTAAGCGAGGGCGTCTCAAGGGAAGGACAAAGATGGTCTCTTTATGAAACCTAAAATTATATCATGGAATGTAAGAGGGCTGAATGAGAGTAAAAAGCAGCTCCAAGTCAAAAACTTACTTCGTCAATGGAAGGGTGATGTTATTTGTTTATAGGAGACCAAGCTGGAATTTATTACAAGAGAACTAGTTCAGAGTTTACGGAAATGTCAACATGTTAGGTGGTCATATTTGCCATCTAAAGGGGCATCTGGTGGTGTTTTAATTTATGTTCGATAGAAGGGTGGTGAAAAGGTTGGAGGAATGTGTGGGTGAATTCACACTGCCTTGTTCATTTAAGAATATGAAAGACGGATTCCAGTGGGCATTTGCTAGAGTATGCAGCCCTAATATTGATTAGGAAAGAAGGCTATTGTGGGAAGAGTTGACGAGGCTTCTTAGTTGGTGGGAGTTACCAAGTTGTATAGGGGTTGACCTCAATGTAACTCGCTTCCAAAGTGAAAGATCCGATGTGCCCATATTAACCAGGGAGTATTCTAACTTCATTTCAGAATATGAGCTTATGGATATTCCATTAATTAGAGGTATGTTCACCATTCACTCGGTTCAACAACCGAGAACACCCATCTTGGTCAAGGATTGATAGGTTTTTGTTGACTCCAGATTGGGACTTACATTTCCTAGATGTAATTCAAAAAAGATTACCTAGGTTATGCTTTGATCATTTCCTTATCATCTTAGATTGTGGAGGCATCCAAGGGGGCAAAAGATATTTTAAATTTGAGAATATTTGGCTTAAATCTGACGATTTTGTAGACAAGGTCAGAAATTGGTGTTCTTACTGTTTCCAAGACTTTCCAAGCTTCATAATGTCAAGTCACTATGAAAAAAGTTAAGGTTGTGTTTGGCAAGTCACTACTATTCACAAACTATTCAATATTTTTTTACTACTATTCACTACTTTTTCACTACTACTTATAGATCATCTTAAATCACCTCAATATCCAAAAATAGCCTAAAAGTATTGAAACATGATTTGAAGCGAAGGAATGAACAAGTTTTTGGAAGTGTGGTTCAACAAAGGCAGCTCTCTTGGAGGAGCTACAATGTCTGGAGGGCGAATAGGAGGCAAGAACTCTCTCTGAATCTAAGAGAACTTGCAAGAGTCAGGTAGTCACAAAAGTCAAAAGAGTAACATAGAGGGAAGAGATCTCTTGGAGACAAAAATCAATGGCACTATGGCTCAAGGAGGGAGGCAAGTGCACGAAGTTCCTCGATCAGGTGGCTAATTCACATAGGAGACAAAGCCGTTTCCTTGGAACAATTAGGGTGAGTTTGGATGTTGAAGTGAGTTGAGTTGAGTTGAGTTGAGTTGAGATGATAAAATATTGTTAGAATATTATTTTTTAATATTAAAGTTGTTTTGGGATTTGAAAAAGTTGAATTGTTTATTATATTTTGTATTGGTATTTGAAAAATGTGTAATGATGAGTTGAGATGAGTTGGGATGAGTTGGGGATCCAAACGAAGCCTTAGTCATCAAGAACCACATTGTACAGCATTACGAGCACCATCTCTCCGAACAGTACGCATGGAGACCGAAAGTGAATGAATTAACTTTTGCATCGTTAGACCAACAAGGCTCAAGGTGGCTCTAGAGTCCCTTCAAAGAAGATGAAGTGTGCAAAGTAATCCGTGGCATGGCTAGTGACAATGCCCCTAGTCCTAACAGTTTTACCATGGGTTTTTTCCAAGCTTGTTGGGAAGTGATCAAGGGTGAACTTATGAGCGTATTTCAAGAATTTTATGCTAATGACAGGTTTGAAAAAATTATTAATGCTACTTTTTAGCCCTCATCCCAAAAAGATGGGGTTCGTGAATATTAGAGACTATCGTCTCATTAGCATTGTGAATGGGGCCTACAAGATACTTCTAAGTGTTAGCGAATAGATTGATTACGGCGAGGGAGAAGTTATTTTGAAGCCCCAAAATGCATGCGTCAAAGGTAGACAAATTTTAGATTACTTTGGATGGATGACTCAAATCTAGAGAACCTAGGTTACTTTGCAAATTAGACATGGAGAAAACTTATGATCATGTCAACTGGAACTTCCTACTTTATTTACTTGCAAGAAGTGGCTCTGGGAAGAAATGGTGTGCTTCGGGTAGCGTATTATATCTCTACAGTTTGCTTTTCTATCTTGGTGAATGGTTCGCCAATGGGTTTCTTCAACTCCTCCCATGGTTTGAGACAAAGGGACCCATTCTCTCCATTACTTTTCATAATCTTCATGGAAGCTCTCAGTAAAATGATTTTGGGCCTTGTGAAATGTGGTTTTCTCAATGGTTTCTCGGTGGGGAATGGTGATTATGGCTATTGATATTTTTCATCTGCCTTTTGCTGACAATACTCTCAACTTTTGTAGAGCAAATCTTGGGCATATCTACCTTTAAGGGCTCTCATTCTTTGTTTTGAAGTTGTCTCGAGTGTGACAGTTAGGCTCAGTTTGGATACCAAAATCATCTCAACCCATTTCAACTCATCTCATTATTACAATTTTCATAAATTCCCACATAAAATACAATAAACAATTCAACTTTTTCAAATCTCAAAACAATAATAATATTAAAAAAAAATATTCTAACAATATTTTTATTCAGCTTTCAACTTTCGTCTAAAACCATCTCATCTCATCTAACTATCCAAACCCTACCTTAATCTCTCAAAGTCAGAATTGGTGCCTATGGGGGTTGGTCCCAATGCGATGAATCTAGCCTCTCTCTTGAGATGCAAGGTATCTTCTTTACCCATGAAGTATCTTGGCTTCCTTCAAATCAAAGAGGATTGGGAATGTTGTAGTTGAAAAGGTTGAGTGCAGACTGGCTTCTTGGAAGAGATTGTACTTGTCTAAAGGTCGTAGGCTCACTTTGATTAAGAGCACTCTTTCTAACATACCCACCTATTTTTTGTCCTTGTTCCCACACCCCACAAAGGTTTCCAAACGTATTGAGAAGCTACAACGAGACTTCTTATGGAGTGGGTTGGGGGAAGAGTTCAAATTTCATTTGGTAAATTGTTCAATTGTTTGTACACCAATTTCTGGGGATGGATTGGGGATCATAACTTGATGAAGTTCAACCAATCTCTTTTGGATAAATGGTTGTGGTGATGTCAACGCGAAAGGGTGGCCCTGTGGAAGTCCATTATAGATTCGAAGTTTGGGGAGGCTTGGGGAGGATGGTGCTTGAATGAAATACGCAATCCATATGGGGTGGGTCAATGGAAATACATTAGAAAAGGCTAGGAGATCTTCTTTAGACATGCACATATTTGAGCTTGTGTCAAATTTTGGTGCAACAAATGGTGTGATGAACAAAACCTCCAAGACACATTCCCTACAATTTTTGAGCTTGTACGAGCAAAGAGTGTAGTGATAGCTGACCTCTTGGTCTTCTCTTGTGGCTCCCCTCAATGGAATGTAGATTTCATTAGCGTGACCCGAGATTTGGAGTTGGAGGCAAGAAAGGTAGATTCACAGTCCGATCATTCCACCAAGTTCTAACCAGCCCTAGTATGACCACATTTCCATGGAAGAATATATGGCAAATGAAAGCTCCTCTAAAAGATGCTTTTTTTGTTTGGACAACCTCCTTGGGCAACATTCATACCACAAATAATCTGAGGAAACGTTGGGTAATGGTGTTGGACTAGTATTGTATGTGTAAAAAGAATGGTGAATTAGTAGATCATCTGCTTTTACATTGCGAGGTGGTCAGGACCATGTAGGATGATTTTTTTGCATGCTTGGATTATATGGGTCATGCTGCTTAGGCTAGTGGATTTCCTAGCAAGTTGGAGAGGCCTCCAAGGTAATCCACAAGTGGCAGCAATTTGGAGAATGGCTCATAAATGTATGTGTTGGTGTATTTGGCGGGAGAGAAATGATAGGAGCATCGAGGGTCACAAGAAAACAATGGACATGCTTAAAGTCTTATTTTTTAAAACCTGTTCTTATGGGCGGGCCTCATTGATTTTAATGGACTAAATGTCCATGATTTTCTACTTTCAATTGTAAGCCCTAGTTAGGTACTTCTCATGTATACTTCCTATGTACTTGGGCTTTGCCTTATCTTATGAATAAAACGTCTTGATTACCTATATAAAAAAATACCTTCTAATCCATTATATAGATAAACAAATAATAACACTTAGAACACCAACAAGACTTCAGGTTATCATAAATATTATTCTCCTTCAATCTCAAACAAGAATGATCACTAAGTCATAGCCTTATAACCCACTTACATTGCTTTGCACATATTCAGAGCTCGATCCTAAAATTTTTTCTCCATATGCACCCAATCCACCTCTGATAAGCCCTGAACTGGCTCCATAAAATGCATTTCCAAATGGATTAGGCTGAGAGTTTGTTGGTGGTCCTGGCACACCAGGCTGGGCCCCAACATTGTTGTACATTTCTGTAATTGAAAAATAAAAGTTACAGTTGCACCCAAAAAAGAAAATCTCAAGAAGAAGCTCTGTTGCGCTGGAAGATCTCTCCTTTGACGACTCAAAGGAGTGTACTCTCGATAACTTTGACGCCAGAAAATTTCAGACTCCAATTAACAGTCAGCAGAGGGGTCAAAATATAAAATGAAGGATAAGATTAAACCCACATAAGCCATTTGTTGCAAACAGAGATATTTAACTTTCTAACGGTTCAAATAAAAATCTAAGATAGTCCGAAAAGTTACGCTCATGTCCGAGCCAAGATAAACCTATAAAAAAATGTCCGAGCCAAGATAAACAAAATCCTAGTTCAGTAGAATCTATATCGAATAGAATAAATCCGTACCCTAAATTCAAGCAAGAAACGAAGAGCTCCGTGACCCTAATCGAGTATCTGATTCATGTATTTTCCACAAAATTCACAGATCTTTGACCCTAAATCGCAAGTATGCTTAATCGACGTAAAAATAAACTCGTATCTAATAAAAATATCTACATACATATATCCTGTATATATATATATATATATTAACAGAGAGATGGATATGCAAGCGTACCGGTTGACATTCAGGAGAGTTTTCCGGGTAGCAGATCTGAGCTCCGGGGGGATTCCCGTGATGGATTTGGGTGCGTCCGCGGAAAGGCGCAGTGTCAACGTAGAGGAGAGAGGCTAATCAGAGAGCATGTGAATGATGGAGTGGGTAGCACGTGCCACGCACGTGAGTATGTACTTTTTTTTTTATGCCCTTAGTACTCGCATCACTTGACCAATAACACGCCGAAATACGTAACAGAAAATAGTATTACTATACATAAGCTTACACACCACACATCAATGTGTTTTTTATTTTTTATTTTATTTTTTTTTAATTTTTTTTTATTTTATTCTTCTTAAAATATTTATATTTTTTTTATTCATTATCTATATAATACACATTTAATAAGAAAAATAAATAAAAATAAAATAAAAAAAATTATGGTGTGTGGTGTGTAGGCTGATGCAAAGATTAATTCAACAGAAAATGCTCTGCACTCTTTTTCATGTGTCCTTCAAAAGTATCTTTTAACATATTTTATTATTAACATTAACGCGATTGCACCCCGGGTGAAAACACCTTGCCTCTCGCCTCCCTCTAAAACTTCCGTCAACTCAGACCGATGATTGGAGGTGGGAGCTTCGGCTCCTCCCCCTCCCTTCTCTTCTGTCCATTTTTTTTTTTTTTTGTAGTAGTATTTTTTTCTGTATTTTCTTCAGGTCAAATAAGGGAGGATTGACATTTGGGTCTTTCCAGCCGTCGCCTCTCTACAAGCACCCCACTAGGAGGATGTCCAGCTGTCGATCTTCAAGACCACCAAATTCGGCGTCCATCGAAGTGGTGCGTAGCCCACACACGCGGGACGAAACTTCTAGACCCCGTCGGCACGTGGTCTTCATATGCCACCGAGGAGACCTCTGCCGACATCACCCTCGGCTTCTTTGGACTCCTTGACTCTGGGGCTCCCAAAATTGACCGTCGGTTTTCCTCCCCGAGAGAACAATGCCCTGCACGCGCCACTGCCTACCAATCGAGCATTGTTCATCCGTTTTTGATTTTATGTTTCTCTGTTATCCGACTCAGTGTTGTATTGGTGCTTGTTTTTCGGTTTATCTGTTCTTTTGTTGATCCAAGTAAGGGGATGAGCCTTCAGATCGGATGCAATCTAGGCCAAGAGCTATTCGAGAGTGGTGGGCGATGTCATGGCTAGTGATCGAACGACCAGTGCTCTTGCGTAGGCGCTACCTGCGCAATGGAGGCTATTGTGTCCGTGAGTGAGTTGGGTGCTCGTGCTGTCAGGGCTTGAGATGCCAATGCTTGCGGTGGGCGTGACGTTCGAAGGTCACACCGTACTTGTGGTTTTGTAGTTTAATTTGGTAGTTAGTAGTTTTTTTTTTTTTTTTTATAGAAAATATGAACTTCATTGCAAAGAGGTACTAAAGACCTCAAATCTGAGTACAAGAAAGTTCATCAACAAAATTGACATGTTCAATAAAAGAAGGGGTCGTGTGCCACCATATCTGCATGTGTTGATTACTCCATGCATGTCGAGCTAGGTGATGTGCTGCAGCATTAGACTGACGACCACAATGCTGCATCTTACATTGCTCAAATCTCTGCATTAGTCTTCGAATTTCAGTAAGAATTGTTCTCATGGCAGTATAAAAAGTTGCTTCACTATTGACTTCATCAACCAAGTTCTTACAATCACTCTCAATCACTAGGTTTTTTGAAGCCAATATTTAGACAGATTTGCAGTCCCCTCAAAACAGCCATGGCTTCCACAATTTCTGGTTCCAAAAATTCTTCTTCCCCTTTACTTAAAGCCATAATGACAAAACCCTGTGCATCTCTTAAAATAGCCCCAATACTAGTTTTATTTTGGTCAAAAAATAAAACTCCATCACAATTAAGCTTGACCCAATTAGAGGGTGGAGGATACCACCTGTAAATCATATGCTTGGAAAGACCATGAGCCTGCAAACCATCTGACTGCACCCTCTAAGGATGAAAACACAAAGTCCATAACTTGCACAGGTGGTAGATTAACAAGTTCATGTATCATCTTGTTTCTCCTATACCAGAAGCCCCAGGCCATAAGGATGAAATCAGCAAATTTGTTAGTTAGAAGTTGTTTAGTTGTTAATGTGGTTTTATTTGTAATTTTTATGTTTATTTTAGGAATTAATAAATTAGAAATAGGCTTTGAATTTAGTGTCCATAGCAGTACCCTTACTCTTCCTCCCTAAGAGGACAGATGGGACTTTTAAATTTCTGTTTTTCAGAATGCTTTCTCTGTAAAGAGGGAGTTTGTTAAGAAGTTAAGACAATGTCCGCCACAAAGAAATTTGTGTGTGGGGAAGCCCCTGAGCTTAGGCGTAGTTTGGCTTATAATCTGGATTAGTCCATGTATTGATAAGTCATAACTGTAACTTCGGATCATTTAATGAAACAAGTTTGTTTCCCTAAAAAAAAAACATATTTTATTATTTATTACTTTTTTAAAATGTTTAAAAACGTTATCTTTAATGAATTTATGTGTGTTTTTTTTAATATTAATATTAGACAAATAAAAAAAATTAAAATATATTACGAGCGCTTTTGGGAGGCATCTTTAAAGGGCAACCTAGCATCACCCATATATAGAATTGATGTAAAAACTTATTTAAGGGTCAACCTAGCATCATCCACATATAGAATTTAGGCTTTACACTAAAGTTTTTAAACCGAGTGGCACCAGCTGAAAGTTATTGTGCTGGAACAGTAAGCAGTAGAGGACACCTTGATATTTTGTTTCGTTTTAAATTTCGATCGATTTAAGCTTGTCAAGTGTTTTAGTCTATGGCACTCCATCCCTCATGAAAGACTATGTGAGATTTCGTAATGCCAAGGATGCTGGCCGATGGCCCGATTGGTCAACACTTAGAGGATTCTTTAAATGTGTAGTAATCCTGAAGGAAGTACACATGTATAAAACTCGTTTTAAGACCACACATCAGAAATATAAATAGAACACATTATTGTAACAACGTAAGTATATATGTACCAGAAACTAAACTTCTAGAAAATAGGGGTTTCTCGGCCTTCATAACCTTAAAACATTACATCATTTAGGATACAGAGAATTAGTCACCATAGGCATCCGACAAAGTTATAAATGAGCACTCAACTCAGTTATGAACATCCTACGAAAGGTATAGGTTAACTATGCCGAACACTGGTGCTAAAAATGGTCCTAGCCTACTTAGTCAGGACTCAGGCGAGATTGACTTGTTTTCCTCAAGTGTCATACCAGGGTCTAAACTTGCATCAAAGAAAAAATGGATAGGGCCCTAGGAAACTTGTCACGGTTCAACCTCTTCTCTGACTGCAGTGTCCAAACCTTAAGTGCCCAATGGTCTGATCACTGCCCCATCATTCTAAACACAGCAACAAGCTGGGCATATGAGGCTAAGAAACAAAGGCCATTTAGACATGAAGCCAACTGAGACTCTCGAGAAGAATGTGGTGCCTTGATTCAACAGGCATGGGCTAACATTTCACACCAAGGATCAAACCTACAGCAAACCTCAGAAGGCATTCTCAGGTGCAAGGAACAGCTGCAACATTGGAGCAAGAATCTTTTTAAGAATCAGAAGAAACCCATCAATGTAAAGCTCCAACACATAAAACCGCTCCAAGTGATTAATAAGGGGGACTGCAATGAAGAGATTAACAAAATCAGAATTGAAGTTGACAAGCTGCTTGAAGAAGAAGACATCAAATGAAAACAAAGAGCCAAGCAAACTAGGCTTAAGGAATGAGACTGGAATACAAAGTTTTACCACATGTGTGCCAACCAAAGGAAAAAACATAATGGAACCCATAATATATCCAATGACACAGGACTCATGGATGACAAACCTGAGGTGGTAAGTGACATGTTTCAGACTTTCTTTAAAGACCTCTTCACCTCCCTCAGCCCAGGCTCATAGATGATTGCACAGATGCCATGGATTTTTCAATAACAAATGAAATGAATTCTTCCCTTACAAAAAAAATTTCCATACAAGAAGTCATACAAGCTCTCTTTAGTATGAATGGTCTCGGGTCTCCAGGACCTGATGACTTTCCTGCCATTTTCTACCAAAAGCATTGGGATGTTGTAGGCCCAAGGATATGCTTAGTAGTGCAGGAAGCTTTCAGCTCCACTTCCTGGCCTAGGGAATTCAATGCAATCCACATTGCATTAATTCCAAAGGTTAAGAACCCCTCCAAAGTTTTTTAATACAGGCCCATCTCACTCTACAATATCCTTTACAAAATATTGGCTAAAGTTCTAGCGGATAGGCTCAAATCGATTCTCTCCCAGCTGATCTCATCTTCCCAGAGTTCCTTTGTCCCAGGCAGGTTGATAACAAACAATGCCATTGTGGCTTTTGAAACCTTG
>QEOT01001418.1:115430-130903 GCA_003123785.1 Pterocarya stenoptera
CATTAGCCGTAGCAAGGAAATGTCTACCTAATATGAGAGGAATCTTAGAGTCAAACTCAACAATCGACTGAGTGTTCAAAATTAAAAAATCAACAGGGTAGGAAAACTTGTCAATTTGGATCAAAACATCCTCAACTATCCCTCTTGGTTTCTTAACTGAACGGTCAGTCAATTGAAGCACAACAGAAGTGGGCTTAATTTCACCCAAACCAAGCTGCAAATAAATGGATAAGGCATTAGATTCACGCTAGGTCCTAAATCTAGCAAAGCTTGCCCAAACTCATGATCTCCAATGTTGCATGCAATGGTCGGACAACCAGGATCCTTGTACTTGGGAGGAATCCGTTGCTCAATTAGAGCACTAACTTGCTCTGTCAGGAACACTGTCTTCTTCACATGGTGCTTCCTCTTAACTGTATACAAATTCTTGAGAGCTTTTGCATAAGTAGGCACTTGTTTAATCACATGCAAAAGAGAAAGATTGATTTTTACCTGCCTTAGATTCTCTAGGATTTCATTGTTAGAATCTAGAGTTCGCTTGCTTGATTTTAAAACTTGAGGGAATGGTACCTTAACAAGACTCTTCGTCACCTTAAGTTCTCTGGGCAGCTCGGCATCACTACTATCTTGATGTTTTTCCACATCCTCTGATTTGTTCGTTGTAAGGATGTGTAATGACTTATCACTTCGTGTCAGAATGGCATTCACCTCCTTCAAATTCTCTTGCGCCATGTGTTGACCATGGGGTGCAGATTGAGCTTGAGAAGGGAACTTACTTCGCTTATTCACACTCAAGGAGCTCATCAATTTGGATACTTGGCTCTTTATCTCCATATTTTCTTCCACAACCTGTATAATCAAAGATTTAAACTTTTGGTTAGTCTTACCCTGTGCCTCAATAAAAGCATGCAAAGTGTATTCTAAAGGACTCCTAGAAGATGAATGTGCATGATATGGTGCAGGATATGATCTAGGGGGTTGTGTAGGCTGCGGGTTTTCAGACTTCTAGCTAAAATTAGGGTGATTGTGCCACCCCGGATTATAGGTATCAGAGTAAGGTGTAAAAGGTTTCTTATACATACCTAAGGCATTACATTGTTCCTCATACAACCCTCTCGTCTCAGCAAGTGTGGGACACTCTTGGGAGAGATTATCTACCCCACCACACACAAAACATGGTCCAAAAGACTCTGCATAATTAGCCATATGTGTTGGCTTCAAGTCCTTATTCTTTAACACCTCTAGTTCCCTAGTGAGCATTTCAACCTTTGTCTTTAAGTTATCATTTTCCCTGAGATGGTAAATTCCACCACCATTTGAGTTTCCTACATGTCATGACCTATTTGTGCTTTCGGTAGCACTAGGTCCAGTCCAAGCGTGGGCTTTTTTAACAAGCTCATTGAGGTATTCTATGGCCTCATCGGGATCTTTTTGTAAGAACTCACCATTACACATCATCTCCACAAATTGACACTCTCTAGGTGTAAGTCCCTCATAAAAATAGCTCACTAAGCACCAATTCTCATACCCATGGTGAGGACACATGCTCAACAACTCCTTGAATCTCTCCCAAGACTGATACAAAGTCTCACTGTCCTTTTGTGCAAATGTGGAGATTTACCTTTTTAAAGCGTTGGTCTTATGTTGGGGAAAATATTTATTAAGAAGACCTGAGTCATTTCATTCCATGACGCAATAGATCGGGGTCTCAGTGAGTATAGCCAACTCTTAGCTCTAACCTTCAAAGAGAAAGGAAAGAACTTAAGTCTCACAACTTCATCAGTTGCATTGTGATTATGAAAAGTCGCAACTACTTCCTCAAACTCCCTAATGTGCACATATGGATTTTCATTTTCCAAGCCATGAAAAGTAGGGAGTAACTGTATCATCCCTGTTTTAAAATCAATTGGCGAGTATTAGCTGGAAACATGATGCATGATGGTGTGGCTGTGCGTGTAGGGTAGAGGTATTCCTGAAGAGTTATAGTGGGTTGATCTTAGTGTTCACTTATTTCTTCGGGACTAGAAGGATTGTCAAATAAAGGATTTAAAAAATTTGATTCTAACTCTAGCACAGGCCTACAAGCAAATCTACCCAAGGCGTCTCTATATCTATGCATGCAAGGTAACAAAATACTAAAAAAAATAAAAAGAAAAAAAAATAATGCAGCAAGCTAAAAAAAGAAACGAAGTTACCGCCTTTACAAACTGCTGAAAATAAAAACTATCTAGCAGTTCTTCTACCGTCTCCATGGCAACGGCACCAAAATTTGATTACGCCCAAAGAATAACGCGATAGTTGTAGCACAGCTTTGGGTGTCGATTCCATAGAGAGACAAATTAAAAGAATAGTAGAAGAAACTAAGAAACTAAGAAAAAATATTAAATGATTAATAGAGAACAAAAATGAATTTTAAATGTAAATTATAGTGAAGCAAAGCGACTAACAAAAAATGTACTCAAATTTGACAAACAGTAAAGCATAGGGAATCCCTTGCACAAATCTAGTATTTTAATTATTCTTAATTCATTGAATAACTCAATTGGGAACTCAATTCCCAAAATTTCTAATTGGAAGATATAGATTTATAAACGAAAATTAAACCAAATGTAACCATATAAAGAATCATTCATCGCTTTTAAAATAAGTAAATTATTATTACTATTGAGAAAATCTAACGACGACAATATATTTAGAAAGTGATATTGTAGCAAAGAATTAAATCAATATAGATAAATAATTAATCCAAATATAATTAAAGAGCTAATCCATTCAATAGAAAAAGCATGACTGAATCCATAAACAAAATAAACTCTATGATTATTCGGAGAAGAGAACATCAACGATGAATTGAGAATGATAAAACAAAAGAGTTTTAATAATTGAAATTAAAATACATAAATCAAAAATAAATTAAAAATATCATCTAATGTGCAAGTTCATCTCTAGCTCTACTTGAGAATTTAGCTACCCATAAATATAATGGACAACAAAAATCTCAAGAGAAAAGTAAAGCAAACGGCGGCCATGACAATTAATTTCCTCTCTTTCTCTTTTCAGCCTCCACCCCTCTCTTTTTCGTGCTAATGATATACTTATATAGGGTAGGAAAGAAACCCTAATATCTTTATGATTCTAGTCTAGAAAAATCGCCTAAATGTTAGGACTTATCTTGGCAACCACGTACAAGTTTCAGGAGTTTGGATTTGGAAATTATTATTAGAGACAAAGTTGTAGCCCTTTAAGTTAGCTTTCCAACTCATCTAAAATCGTATCAATCCGATATGTTAGTAAAAAGTTACAATCAAAATACTAAAGTATATCCAGACTGTCTCCTAGAGTGTGTTGGACTCTGACTATTTCTCTTGATCCGAATTACTCTTAAACCCCATTATTATCCTTATTTGAAGAGTCCAACACTCATGAAAAGTTCTTAGGTTGTTCCAACTCTTACCCATTTGAAAGTCCTTTGAATTTGACTGGGTTTTGACTTACTTTTTTATAGTCCCTAAAATTAAACATAAAAATATGCTTAGGAGTATCTCAAAGTAAATAGAAACTCAATTCAAGAATACACATTAATTCCTACAATTTCTATTCATATTTTAGCATTATAGTCCAATAATAGGGTATTTAGAGTGCATTTTCGCACGCTCATCATCCCCTAAAAATAATTTCATAGTTTCAAACAGGCATTTCGTCTGAAAATATGAAAATTGACTTATTGCCCCATAAAATCCTAAATAATCAACTGAGTCTAATGGCGCAGACTATAACGCATTCTGATACTTATAACCACATCAAATAATTAGAATTGCACTTTTGGCACCATAATGAGTGATAACACAGACTATGTTGACAGATTAAAACCTATGCGATTGGTCGATTCATGAAAACTTATGGAATTTTCATGAGGTTCCTAAAACCAAAAGAAATTCTACCTTCGAATTTCTAGCGGGCTGTTACAGGTGGGGTGGACCATAAGCTATGGGTGACGGCCATCCCCCTCGCCTAACGCCAAATCCATAATTTCCTACAATAAAATTCCTCAGGCCGGCCATGAAAAAGAAGAAGAAAAAGGGAAAGCATAAAAAGAAGCATCAGAGAAGAGGAAAAGGACAAAGGGGAAACATCGTAAAGACAAGCCCCGGTACAACAAAATATGAAGCAATTTCATTAATGATCAAAAGTTGCACACTAGCCACATGGCAGCGGCGCACAGGTATTTACATTTATGAAAAGGGAAAGAAAGAGAGGAGCAAAATGAAATGACAGCAGCGACATCAAGAAGCTAGGGCGTAGCGACGTTAGGCACCATGCTTGGAGACCTCGGCATTGAGAACGTCAACCTCAGGAACGTCGGGATCAAGATCGTTGGGTTGGGGTGCAGCAAGCTTAGGCATGGCTGGAAAGACAGGACCCGTAAAAGCATTGGGATCTCTTTCATTCCCAACATGCGGCTGAATGCGAAAGCTTCTTCGTCAACGGCAACCTGAGTAAGGTCAAGGTCCCGCAAATACTTCTTGAGAGTCTACGAATATAGTTGCGGTCTCTCCAGGATGTGGCCCAACATCGCCAACCTCTGGAACATCTCCCCCATTGGAAGCTGTGGGTTGGGTGGATTTCATAGAGGCCATTGACGAAAGAGTAGAATGCAGCGGGAAAAGGAGAAAAGAGTATAAGTGGAAAAGAGGGGGAGTTAGGAGAATAAGGATGACAAGGGGATTACAGTGCAGTGAAAGGAGATAAAACTATAATCCTAATCGCATTGATATAGGAGGAAGGCAACAATTAATCTCCCACGCCTCGTGGCAGAAGGAAGAGGTACAAAACGCTTCAAATCCCAGAAAATATGCACCACGAAGCGACATGAAGGTGAAGAGCCACCCGACGCCCTTGATACAGATACAACTGAAAGGACGCCATCAAATTTATCGAAAAACGTGCCAACAAAAGTGAGAAGGGAAACAGTATCGATACAGCCAAGCGACGAGGAACCATCTCAAGCTTCGGAGCTATGTACACGTCAGTAGAGGGACCCCAGCCTTGATGTCAAGGCGGGTTTAAGATTAAAAATAATTCCCATCATACGAGTCCAATGAGAATTAGCTGGGTAATTGTAAAGGACTTTTCCCCCTCTATCTTAGTGGGCTTGAGAAGGGTAACAAAAGGAACAAGAAGTGAAGGCCCAACCCAGAACAGAAAAACTTTTCTATCCGGCCCACGAGAGGCCTTTCCTGGGCACAATCTCCTTGAGGGAGCATACTGCACTACAGGAGGATGTGACTCACTGACCTGGAGACCCCTCGAACAGTGTCCAACCCTTGAATACCTGTTCGCGTAAATGGGCGGGAAGTAAGGGGAACCCTTGATCTTCTGACAAGGAGACAAGGATGCCAGCAAGGTAAGGCAAATTGGGAAACCACGCCGTATTAATGACAACACTACTTGAGCTACACACCACATCAATGACATAGTCGCAGAGACATGTTGCATTAAATGATTCTGACAGAAGGAATAGTAAAAGGACACAGACTCCATGCGGGCGGTAGATATTATCTACCCCCTAGACTCCTGGTATATATAGCGAGTCCCAGGTATGAGAAACCTCTCTGATCCATAAACTCTCTCACTTATTTATAAACTTCCGAGAGACTTTACTGACTTTTGTATTAGAGACTCCCCGGCCCTAAGGCCACCCTCTCCCAGTTGCATTTTTCTCAATTTTTGCAAGTTAAGTTCTGAAAACCTGAGTTGCTGGAACCTAGTCCAAAGGCGTAAGAAATATGACGTTAACAATTTGCATATAGAATAAGTAGACTAATGTAAATTATAACTATTGTAATATATAGTAGTTTCAAATAAATGAAAATAAAAAACTGAAAAACCGTGAATAAATTTAGGCACCTGAAAGTTTTTTTCCATGTCCCTGGGAGTTATGTTTTTTTCTCTTTTTTTAGGTAACAAAAAATTCACCAAACTTTCTGTTAGGAGCAGGAGCTGTGAATTTTTCACCATACTTTGGGGGAGGCCTTCTTGGCCTTTATGTAGGTCCGTTCCTGTATATTAAGCCGACGGACGAATGATCCCAAGACGAGCAGGACCTCCAAACATACGGTTGCGGAATTTAAGCCTTTTTAAAGGAATGTGAACTTAATGAAAAGGCGGGTAACGTGGGGAGTTAATGATTTCCAGTGAGATGCTCATCCCATGCAGACAAGATTAGGACCTTGATGGCTTACATCCTGACAGCAAGGGTAAGAAGCCAAGTCCTAGGATGAGCCTTACCATATGGAGGCAATCAACCCACACAAATATCCACAGAGGTACGAATCAAACTCAAGAGAGAATTACATACTAAATACATGATATTTAATTTATTATTACTGATTTAGGCATAAGAGATATTCTCTCGTAACCCCGAGCCATTCTCATTTTTGGTTGTAAGTTGTTAAGGCTAGCTCCAAGCGTACGAAACACATCCTCAACATTTTAGATTTTACACTATTGCCTTCCATTTAATTGAGCTGTAAAAAAGATTGTATGTGTGCAATTAGTCCGATTTGGTGACAACATAATTTTTTAGATTTATTTATTTATTTATTTGTAAGCCATTGTAGATGACACACTTCCCACACTACTTACATGACATACTTTGATTAGAAAAATATTTAAGTCTTAAACTTTTCTTATAAATCAAATTATGCCAAATCAACAGTGCAAAATGTGTATCATTGATTTGCAAATAGATCGTCACTTTTTCTTAATTTTATTTCATTGAGAACGTCAAATAAAGGGATATTTACTCGTTTGGATACAAGAATATCTTAGAATATCTATTAATAGTAGTGAAATAGTTTGTAAATAGTAGTAAAATAGTTTGAGTTAGAATATTTTATTGAGTTTAGGAAAAATGAGAGAAAAAGTTGAATAAAAATATTATAAATTTAAAAAATTATTTGAATATTATTTTTGTTTTGAAATTTAAAAAAGTTGTATTGTTTTTGTGTTTGGTTTGAAAGTTTGAAAAAATTGTAAAGATTAGGTAGTAATCAGATAAAAAGTTGAATATTTGAAATTGAAAAATATTTTGTATTTGAATGGTAATTGGAAATGAAACATTTGAAAATATCTAAGAATGATTGTATTTCCAAACAGGCCTTAATTGACTTTCCAATGTTTGGTGCTAGGTCAGTCACCTACAAACGAACATTTTAAAACTGTCTAATTACGTATGTTATGTATCAACATTAATTTGAAAATGATGTATCATTTTTTGTATTTTATATGAAAGTTTGAGAAAGTTGTAGTAATTAGGTAATAATCAAATAAAAAAATCAATATTTGAAATTGAAAATATTTTGTACTTGAATGATGTTTGAAAATAAAATATTTAAAAATATGCTAAAATAATTATGTTTTCAAAAGGGCCCTTAATTGACTTTCTAGTGTTTGGTGCTAGGTCAATCACCTACATATGAACATTTTAAAACTGTCAGGTTAAGTATGTTATATATCAAAATTAAATTAGAGCACTCATTTCCTTGATGCCATAGTGGCTTTGCTACATCTTGGCCAAAAAGGGGTAGTCGACAGCCAACCTTATGCACTCATCGAAGATGGGGTGGCTGGACCTAGGGGTGTGCAGAAAACCGAGTGTGAGCACCGACCCGACTCGACCCGAAAAATACGAGTTTAAATCTTGCTCGAGTTTGGACCCGTATAACCCGCCGACCTGCTTATAAAATCTGCAAATGAAAGTTGAAACCCTAGCCCCCCCTCTCAGAATCGATTTTTAACCCTTCTCTTCAGATTTTCCCTTATCGCCTAGGCTCTCCTTAAGCTTCAAGAAACTGAGTCGAACAGCGGATCTTGTGGTGGGCGAAACAGACTCCGAGACTGAAAGGAGATTGATTGTAATCGGAGAAGATCAAAGCGAGTTAAGTACTGAAAATTGCTTCAGGATAAAGAAAGCTGCCGTCAGAGGTATTATATACGAGATTTCATGGAGCTAGCTTTAACTTCTTTAAAGGTAGGCTCTCCTTGAGCTTCAACATGCATATATAGTCTCGAGGTATTCCTTGGTTTTGTAGCGGCTGTGGAACGCGTGGGTGAAGTTGAGGGAGGAAGAATAGTTACAGAAGACGGGACCAGCGGTGAGGTGGAGGACTTCGTCGATGGAGACCAAGCTATTGAGCTCAGTGAGTTGGGAGTGTGACTGAGAGAACCAAGACTGCTGCACAAACATGGTGGTAGAGAAGGAGACTCTCATTCTCTAGTCCCTCTCCTCTTCTTTGCTAGAGTCTCTGAGCTTGCAGTAGCTACGCTGGTTCTCTTTTGGGCTCTTGTTTTGAAGAGAATGACGTGCTCAACATGGGTCTTGGACAGTGGGGAGCGGCTCAAGCGGGAGTATGGCTTGAAGGAAATGGAGGGTTGAAGACGGGTATGGTTTTGGGGGCGAGAATGCAAGGGAAAATGATGAGACGAATGTGGAGGAATTCCCAGAGAGCATCGGGTATTTGGAAAGATAGTGGATTGGACTAATCCCTGAGGACCAAGGACGACGATTGAACATATTTTATCGTTAGTATTTGAATTTGAAGAGGAAAAAATAAAAACACGGGTTGACCCGATCAAGAATATGTGGATCGAGTTGCTTCTGTCAGACGTGCGGGTCTGGTCGGACCCAAATGTTGAGCGGATTGCTCGGGTTGCAGCCCTTATCAGTTTCGGTTTTTTTTTTTTTTTTTTTGTTAAGGTTTTTTTAACAGAAATGAATCCAGTATTGTTCTCCAATAAAAAGGCTTACTATTGAAGGGGGAATATAGATAAATTCTAGACGGAAACTTAATACAACTAAAAATGTAAAAGGGGGTTAAAATAATTGGTGAAAATGAGGATTTGCAATGGCTTTTTAAAAAGCAAGGAAGAGAAACAAACCGGCCTGCTTGGATTAAAAAATAAGTTGAAATAGTTTTAGATGAGTTGAATAAAATATTGTTAGAATATTATTTTTTAACATTATTATTGTTTTGAAATTTGAAAATGTTGAATTGTTTATTATATTTTGTGTAGAAATATTAAAAAATTGTAATGATGAGATGATATGAGTTTCCAATCCAAACCAGGGCTAGATCTAGGATTGTTAAGTGTGTCACCCACGCTTTGATGATCACCAAGACGATAAAACAATGCCAAACCAGATTACCAAGACGAACCAAACGTTTTGGAAACGTTTATTTTGATAATACAAACCAGTAAACACAAGCCGTTCCATCGTTACAGAATGTGGACAAACTAGTGAAAATGAGAGATTGAAACCCTCTTTAATCGAGCGGAAAGCTCCTATGGCCAAAAATAAAGAGTCATAACTGACAAGTCCGCCAAAGCAAAAGAAGAAGTATCATCAATAAATGCAAACCTTTGTCGTCTATGCTCCTTTGAGCAGACTGCAGACTTCAGACTCCGTAGGAAGTGCAGGTATCGCTCCCTTTTTGGTAGTTGTAATGGCTCCACATGCATTTGCAAATTTGAGCACTTGCCTCAGCCTCGGTTCATCCTTCAACCAAAGTAAAGGCAAAAACACACATTTAGAAGCGTGACCTATGATTATGGCAACTGCCTTAATTCAAAATCAAAATATTTAACTTGAGTTCGAAGAATGAGAATGCTTACTTCAAGTATAGATTGATCATCCACAATCTTGCTGAGTAGGGCACCAACAAATGAATCCCCAGCACCAGTCGTATCCACCGTTTTGACATGAAAAGCCTCCACTTCTCCGTGGAAGTTCTGTTTGTGCAAACAAGTAATGAAGAGCTTTAAGGCAAATGAAATTTTTCTGCTTAAGCAAATTAATTCCATTTGTTGAAAAATAACTTGTTGCACAAGATGAAGATTTGTCAGTTTAGGTTGAAAGTGTCATCCGGTTTTCAAATGACACCTGGCTTAATGTAGATAATTTTCAAAGCTCATTTATCCCGCCAGAATAAAGATAAGTTTATGAAAGAAGATGCTACGACAAAGTAACAGAAACAAAAACACAAGCAAACTTTCCATCCTTGTGGCTTGTGGAACTTATTGTCATATTATCTTACAACGACTTCAACAAAGAATGTGTTTGTTTCTTAGCTCTCCATTATTTTCTTTAAGTTGCCTTTACAAAAATATTTGGCTACCTGAGCAGCATATTCTTCCTTGATTGATACGAGAGTGGAGCCAGATGAATCTCTCCAAAAAGATTGCTTTTCATAGCATTTACCGCTACGCTTAGGTCACAATCCTTAGATTCATATAAAAAAACAAAATGGATTGACATATCCGAATTAATTCTGCATGATGACAACAGCAACCTTCAGGCTTATATTTAAACATTGCAAACTTCCCTTATTCAGAAATAAAAAAATGTCCTACACCCAAAACCCCATTGATGGAAAAGAAAATAATAAAGCTCAAGTTGGGGGAGTTGGCACTGACTCTGACTGAAATGGTTAGGGACTTTGTTTTCCAAATTTTTAAATGTCAAGATATTGTAAGCATACCCCACTTGCACTGCTAAAGAAAAGAAGGCCAACCGACAAAAGTGTGAACAGTATTTCCAATAGCAAAAGGCAAGCAAGGCCCACGACGCTATGATTGTGTCTGCAGTCTTCTCAGGAAAAAAAGGTGCTTTGATCAACTGCAAAAGTTTATCCATTCTTTATTTATTGAAAAGTTTAAAGCTCAGCTAATCAGCCCCTGCCAAGCCTAACATCCCCTTTTTCTGTGGAAGTTTTCATCGTTAAAAACCATCACGTACCCATCACAGCTATCTACTAAAAGTCCATAGTTTTTTTTTTAGCTAACAGTCAAATTTAACAGTAAGTAAACTCAGACAAGCATACCTTCGTGTAGTATCTGCAGCCTTTCTCACCCAGAGTGACAAGGAGCAGCTTCAAGTTAGGGTGCCATAGTGACAACGCTGCGGCATCATCACACTTGTCACTTCCCGTGAGGAAATCCAGCTCCACATCGCTCACCTTAATGAGGTCCGCCTTGTCCCATATGCTCTTTATCTGCTTACACGCCTCCTCTGCTGATGGCCACAGTGGCAGCCGGAGGTTAGGGTCGTAGGAGAGCAGGGCACCAGCATCCTTGGCCACCTCCATCGCCTTTAGGTGTGCCGATCTGCATGGCTCCACAATCAAGCTTATGGATCCGTAGTGAAATACTTTGGCCTATGAACACAATTATAACAGGACTTGGTTAATTCCACAATATGAAATGAATGAGGGTCCAACCCATTGGAAATTCATTGCAAGGAAAAGAAAGTTGACTAATGAGTAAGGAAAACAAAACTCAAGAATAAAAGAGACCTCTATAAAAAAAATCTCTACAACTCAAGGCAGATTATTGGCTTTCTCTCCAAATTTCTACAAGAACAACTTTTTTTTCAACCTAGAGATGGTAAAATCATCAAATATAATGGATTTCTCCCCCCAAATGACTCGTGGACGTGGATTTTTATGCCGAACTACATAAAGTTATGTTCCTCTTTATTTACATTTTATTTATTATTTATTTATTCTATAGATGAGTGTTTGATCACCATATCAATGCCCTAACTACCATGTGAGCCATGCAACCTAATTGTTGGACAGACAAACCCAAAAAATTGCATTAACATCACTCATAATTATTTTAAAACATTCGTTTCCCAGAAAATTATTATATTCTTTCAAGATGTAGATAATCAAAATAAATCGTCTATAAACCAATGACTGATTCAAAATATATTTGGATTTTGGTTTTTCTAACAAAATGAGATATTTAACTATCATTTGCCGAAATTTAGCAAAACTTTAGTGGATAAAAAGGTAGTAGAAAGTCATAATTGAAAAAATAATGCTACCTACATGTTCTAAATAGATCAAACTCTATGCAGACTTTTTGTAAAAAAAGTAGATCCCACAATATATTATTTCACTCTTTTAAAGATGAGATCTTTTTTAACATAGACTATACCTGATAGGGATAAATTGACTGGGTTCAACCCATTAAAACTTATTACTAATAATAAGGGAAGAGATAAATGCAAAAGATAAGGTAAAGAAGAGATAAAACGAAAGAAATTGACTCAGAGTTCTAAAAAGAAAATGGTTCACAAGGCCAATTGGACTCAACCACTCAAAGAAAAGAAATAGACATCTATAAAAAGAAATCTCTGCAAATGAAGGGGACTCTCTACAACTTCTCTACACATAGACTCCACATACAAAGCGACTCCAAAAGATTTTTTTTCATAAGAGGCACCATCTTCAATCTCTTGAAATCTCATATTTTTTTATTATATTGAGAGATTTGTGAGGCCATGAGAGATTACAAAATCACATATCATAGTAGATTTTATCCCAAACAACCTGTGTACATGGATTTTTATACCGAATTACGTAAATCTCTGTGTCTATTTATTTATTTATATTTATTTTATAGATAAAAATAGAGAGCACCACGTGGAAGCCAGAATCACCATCGTGGATAATTTCTTTCTCCCTTCCAAACTGTCGTGCTAGTTTTGGTATTGACAATACCAAAGTTGATTATTAGAACTTGTAAAACTCATTTAGCAATGAAAAGTTCTACTTATCATTTTCACACCACACTTAATTTGTTAATAATTTCTCTTCTCTTATCAAATTAGTATAAAAATAATGAGTAAAAAAATTCAATTAATTTATAAAAATTAAAAAAAAATTAAAAATTAAAAATTAAAAATAATATATATAATGTGTGAAAATAATGAAAACCCAACCTCTTTCCGAAGTCAAAAATAAAGCTCTCGTGAGATATACCAAAAGCCAAAAGTTTTGGAGAGCCGAACTAATCCCAATCGTCCGAAACAGCGCGTGATTCCAACCATTCATTTATTCAGCATCTATTTATTTAATTTATGAAAAGAATGAGAAGAGGACTCATATCAGGGCGACATATTTGTCGACCACGTCATATCCGTTAAAGTATGGGACCCACTAAGCAGACGTGGGCCACACGACATGATTCTGAATTCCGTGGCACGTGAGATCGGCCCCTTTCCCATCGTTCATTGTAGAGAGACAGAGAGATCACGTTGCGCAATTTGCGGAATCCAACGTCCTCGTGGGACACCCGAGTCCCCGACACCGTACCAGATCACGGTTTCTTACGGTAGATCCCAAGAACAGGCTTTGAGCCTTTGACCCAGTGAACCAGCGGGAGATTACCACTTCCCCTTCCCAAGATCCACGAAGACTAATAAAAAAAGGTTTTTTCCAGAGAACTTCAGATAAAGAAAATAATAGCAGCTACTAATAGCGAAGTTGAAGTTTCAAAGAGAGAGCGTACGGATCTAATAAGTTCGAGGTTGAGCTCCTCGGGCCGGAGGAGCATGTCAGCGCTGGGGTTGCGGTAAAACATGAACTCACGCTCGCCGTCGGCACGTAGGGTGACGAAAGCGAGGGCGGTGCGGGCACCCTGATCGAAGTTAATTCCGTCACCGGCGACGCCGTTTTGGTCCAGGATCCCGGCAAGCATGTGGCCGAACTCGTCGTCACCGAGCTTGCCAACGAAGGCGGCCTTACCGCCGAGCCTGGAAACGGCGATGGCCACGTTGGCGGGGGCTCCGCCAGGGGCCTTGAGGAATCCCGGAGCTTCGGCCAAGGAAACCCCGGAGACGGTCGGCACGAAGTCGATCAGCATCTCACCGAAACTCACGATCAGACCGCTCCCCGACTGGGGCACCCCATTATCGTTTAGCGACGAAGCCATCAGAATTTAATACTTCTATAAATATTGGTCTTTTGCAGAGACAGAGAGAAGAAGAAAAGCGAGACTTTTGGGCAAGAGATTGTGGTGGTATTTATAGTGGGAGTAGGGACGGACGGTGGATTCCAATCGATATATAATATATACAGAATTAAGGATAGAAAATTAAATAAATAAAACCAAGCGCAAACTATTTTTTTTAATTGTAATTAACTGTGATAAATCAGAACATCCATTTGTATTTCTGATCGGTGGGATCGCCATCCATGGGCCTCACTTGACTTGTGGGGTCGAATGTTTGCTTAAAAACAATTATAATTTTGCGGGTGACAATGACTCATGAGATGGCTGTCCACACCTAATGGTGTCAAGCATGACGGGAAAATAAAAGATAACTTTAATTCTTTAAAAGAATATGACTATTAAAATAATTTTGAATAGTCAGGTTTACATTTTAGAAAAATTGGTTCTCATATTCTAATTTTGAATTATTTAATCCATCTGTTGAGTTTGATCATTTTAATTGTTTCATTATAATTCGTCACTGAAGTCAGGTCAACGTTAGCGATTGTGTGCTATGTGCCTATTTATTCGAGCATCTCGATCCGGCTGAATATCCATGGATTTTGGTTAAAATATGGTAAAACATTTAGGGGAGTGGCCAGTTCGACCCTCACATCTGGCCGAGTATTTTAGGGTTTATTTTTAGGGATGTTACTGTAGATCTTAATATATGGAACTTTACTGTAGATCGGGGGTCTATCATAGATCTGCTTTCGAGTAAACAATTGTTTTCCTCCTTTCTGCAGTTCGCCCTCGCACATTTCTCACACTATCTCGTGCCATACTCTCTCTCTCTCTCTCTCTCGTTTCTTTCGCGTCTATCGACAGCAATCCCTTCGATCGTCTTCTCTAGTAAGTCTCTCCACCTTGTCTGAGATACGCGCACGCGCACACTCTCTCTCTCTCTCTATGCCTCATAAATGCTTTCGAAACTCTCTTGCTCTCACTCTCGCACTGAACAAATTCGTTTGTTGGATTCACCAAATCTAATCGAAGATTTGTGTGCTCCGTTAATGAAATATGTTGAATAAATTTGAGTCTTTATTCATGCTTGTCTAGGATTTTTGGATACGAGATTTTATGAGTATTTTAGCTTATTTATAATAGATTAATTCGGTTTATAACAGGTGGTCGATTTGTGATATAATTTATCACAATATATAATATATTTGTTCCACCACTGCCTATGATTTCGTTTGACCATTGGGCTACGATTTGTGATAGATTAACTTTGGTCTATCCCATTAATACAAATACATTATAGTAACTTTTTAAAACATTTTAAAAAAAATTAAAAAAATAAAATAAAATACACCAGCAATCAAACTCAAAGAGCATATCTAGGGGACAACAAGCATTTTCCTTTGTTAAAAGCGTACATTTGAAGGGAAGGAATGCACGTTTATCAACTCGTGGGGCTTCACATAGGGTTCGGTGCTAGAAATGGATCCACATTCCACATTTATAACGTGTATAATCCTAGTTATAATGATCGGCAATAACTATAACCAATAATTATCAATATTATTAATATTGAGATGTCACTATGAGGTTAAAAGAAATATATAGTCAAAATGATTTTCTCATGTCCCCTTTTTGCTATGAACCTCTAGTAAGTTTGATAAAGAAAT
>QEOT01001418.1:150897-168474 GCA_003123785.1 Pterocarya stenoptera
CTATTAAAACCGAAAAACTGGATCGGAATCGGTAAAACCAGAGCTACCGGTTTTAAAGGGTAAACGGATACGTAATCGGGTTTCAAAAATGCAAAACCGGTGCATACCGGTTCGGTCTTAAATTTTGTCTGAAACTAGACCGGACCAGACCCGTTACACCCCTAAATTAATTAGAGAGATCATTTTGCATGTCAGTCTCCAGCAACTGAAACAAAACTATTCATTTTGCTAAAGAGTTGACCGTCAATGTGGGGTCAAAATAAAAACATGCGGTACCATCTTAACGGTCAAGATAATGAAGTCTTAACCAATCTTCAGCATCAAAACATCTATTACTCATGTGAGCTGAAATTCCATAAATATGGAAGATCTAAGTATACCCATCTAGCATGAAATGGTGAGACAACCCCATGTTTTTGAAGATGTACATTTGGAAGGTGGAAGATATAACACTAACTGAAAGGGTGATCAGCAACCTTGATTCATGCCAGGACATGAGATTGTGGCTTGAGGAGACCAAAACTGTAAAACTAATTTTCTGGGTTTTGTTTTTCAGCTCGTGTAAGCACTTAATTAACTTTCTTTTCGAGTAAATTACATGACTTTGGACCCGTAAAATACCTTCGCTTTTGAAACATACAGCCTAAATCCCAAAATTAACTATTGATATCCAAAACTACTAAATTTCGGAAATTCCGTTGATTTAAATTTGACCGTTAAGATGGTACCACATGTTTTATTTTGTCACATTGACGGTCAACTCTTAGCAAAATGTGCAAATTGCCAAACTTTGATAGTTTAGAATGCCAATTGCAAGTTTTGGTAGTTTAAGGAGCAAATTGAAAAAATGTAGAAGGTAGCATGTAATTTTCCCCTTAAGGGAATCTTTTGTTAGGTAAATTTTTTTATTAATATCAATAGAAGAATATATGAAGTCCAAGTATATGGAAACAACCCTAGTTAGAGAGAAAAAAATAGATACAAGGAAATTATGAAAACTGAACTCATAAAATTCTATAGCTGTAGCCTAAGAAATAATAATGTATTGAAAAGAGACTTGTAAGTTCCTCTAGCGAACGTTCTTTTCCTTCAAAATTTTGGTTGTTTATTTTCCTCCAAATGTATCACGGGAGGCATATGGAGACCATCTTTTATATTGTTGCAATTTGTGAGACACCATAAAGACTTCCCCAACTAGCAAGATGATGAACCTATTAGGCATAACCCATGCTAGTCCAAGGTAACCATTTCACAAGAAGAGTGATTGAACACCCTTAGCTTTTGAATCCTCAGCTCACCATTGCAGATTGGTGAGCATACCTTATACCAATTGCTTAGAACTTTGGTGAAATCTAAACTCTTTCACCTCGTTCACTCTATAAGAATTCGTATTGGAGCTTCTCAATGCAACTCACTATGCCGGCCAATAAAGGGCACAAGAAGAGAAAGTTAAGTTGGCAAATCTGAAAGAGTATATTATTGATTAAGGTGGTCCAACCACCTCTCAATAAGTACAACATCTCCCTACTTGCTAGCCTACGCTTAACACTACAAGATAAATAGTTTTTTGGGACGAATTATTTCGTTTCAAAAAAACCCAATTTTCTTTTGAGACAAAAAAATTTCATCTCTAAGTTGTCTCAAAAAGCCCGGACCTTTTGAGATGAAATTTGATTTTCGTCCTAAACGTTTACTTTTAAGGACAAAATTGGGCGGAACCAGTCCAATTAGTTCGAATGAGAAATTTTTTTGAGACGAAACATTTCGTCCCAAAAACCCGTCCTAATAGAAATCATTTAGTTCAAACAAAACTGAACAGTTCAAATAGAACAGAAACTTGATTCGAACGACCAAATAGATTTGAATTTGTTCGAACGGACAGAGTGTTTGAACACACTAAGTCTGTTCGAACAAGAAAGTTGTTGTTTGAACATAATTAATATGAACGATTGCTTCCAGTTTGAACATAAAAAGGCTGTTCGAACAGGAGTCTATTCAAACTTTAGGATATTCTGTTCAAACATACTGGATTTTTCTTAGGTTGTTCGAATGGTTTTGTTTTCCAGTTTGAACGAAAGGTAAAAAGATTTATCGTTCAAACTAGGTATTTTTTGTTCAAACGGTACTCATGATACATAATTATTTTAATTAAAAATAAGATACTAATATTAAATACTATAATTTAAAAATCACATTTGTTCAAATGTTATGGGAGAGAATAATAAAAAGACAATTAAAGAAAAATAAGTTCTAGGATTGTGGTGGTGGCATAGCGTTTTAGGACATCATTGACTGCTATTGTTCAAACATTTTTTGGGATTAAATCTCCATCTTCTTCTGCATGTTTTCTTTTAATCTCGCCTCTAAATCCACTGCTTGATCTGATTGGATCAGAATCTCTTTTTTCTTGGACCTCAAATGTTCTATCTCAAGTATTGCTTCCTCTAATTCTTGTGTTTTGTCATTCGATATGACTTGAGAAGAGGATGATGATGTTGAAGATGGCTTCAGGCAACGTCCTAAGCCCCGCAAATATCCAGAACGTGGTCCAAGAATTTGAGAAAAGATATGGGCATTGTTGACAGATGATTCATTAGAAAGGTTCGTAGCGGTTTCCTTAAGTGATATAATCTTGTCCTACAAAAAAAAAAAAAAAAAAACATTAAAATTAGTATAACTAACAAACATATTATTAGACAATTGATAATCCAATGTGAGGATTTGATGTGAATGAAATTGCCAAAACCAAATTCATATCATATTATTTTATTGTTATATAATGAAAAAATAGATATTTCAATGTGGGGACTTAATGTGAATAGAATAGCCAAAGTCAAATTTATCTCACATTAGCTAAGAGTGTCCTAGCTTTGACTAATCCATTGAGGGTGCTCTGAGTGAATTGTTGACATTTCCCACATTAAAGCTATAATGATTTCTATATTTCAATACCTATTGTACTCAAATCATGCAAATTTTGCATGTCGTAGTTAAAATTCATTGTAAAGAATTTTTACCCAGAGCAAGGAAAAGCTAACTGATTCTCATTTTCATCTATACTTGGAAAATTGTCTCCATAAGGTTAAAGTTTTCACACACTAGGCATCAATAACTATAGTCAGAACAGGAAAAAAATAGAAGATGTCCAGCATATTGAGAGGTATTTTGGAGGCATATCAGGTCCTTTCACGAAAGAGCATAGGCATATACAGGAGTATGAATCATGATGCATAAGAGCAAAGGAATCTGCGCTACGTTAATTACCATAATTAGTATAAAAATTAGAAACATCTTGTTATCTACCATATCCATTTAGAAACAAAAAAGCTTGAAAAAGTTCAAAAATCTAAGCCCTAGCCACCTCTTGAAAGGCTGATCATAGAATGAGGAATTGACTTTAGAGTAATGCTACTCATCATCCTAATGGCTACGTTTGGATGTTGAGCTGAACTCAGTTTTTTATAAATAGTAGTGAGTTGAGATGGTTGAGTAGGTTTTGTAGGGTCCACTTAAGATGAGTTTATGTGTGTTTGGATGTTAAGATGAGTTTAGATATATTTATGAAAAGTTATAAAATAATTGGGTCCCACCTATAAACAGTATTGTTCATCTGACAGATTTGTCTCCAACTTCCACCGCCAAACCTGCAAGCGAAAGAAAAAAAAAAAAAGGCAAATAATGGACTGCACTTGCAGTCAACTAACGGAGAGGGTTTTTCATTCTTGAGGGAAAATGGGAAAGAAAAAAAAGTGAGATGAGGAAACACAAAATTAATGCTTCACGTGGGTTGTCAGGTGGGGTCCAACCAAAGGCTGAAATCTAAACAAGTGTGGGACCTAGCTACTAATTTCACATTTGAATTGCATTGAGAAGAGATGAAAGTTACGTTGGATGTTCAAGTTAGTCTAAAAATAAAGTGCACTGGACCGAGTTGTGCATCCAAACGTACCCTTATTATTCTCTCATCATCCCATGATGTGGCATTAGATGATTAAAGAATATTTATTATATTTCACTTATGAACCTATTATCTAATACCACATTATGAGATGATAGGAGGATGGTGAGAATTGGGATGATGAATAGATTTTTTCTTAACTTTATTACCATGAAACCATGTCAAGGTTCCTCATGTGAATATACATTTGTAAAAGATATCACTGCTGCATGCTCAATAATAACTTAATAAGCCATCTAAATCATACACCATCCCCAAGGAATGCTATAAACTTTAAAACTTCTTCTACTGCTATAAACCTCAAAATTTCTTCAATCCAATCTTATAAGAAAATCATCCCAAATTTGATTGCACCTTGGTTTGATTGTCTTCCCAAAATAAACCACCAAATGCCAATCCATGGTGGAGCTTGAACCGAACAAGAGATGTTCTGCAAGCAGTCTTGAAAACAAAATCCCAATCCACAAATTGCACCTAATAAGAATGGTTTGCCAACCCAGACTGCAACTCCCAAACTTGAGTGATTCTGAAAGCAATCTTGAAAACAAAATCCCAACCCAAAAATTGCACCTAATAAGAATGATTTGAGAACCTTGATGGTGAGCAGGCCCCATTGCTTTCTTTCCTTCTCTCTTCTCTCTCAATCCCATCCGCCGTCCAGACTCCCCCTCCACCTTCTTCATCTCCTCCTTCGTCTCCTCCTTTTCTTCTTCTTCCTCTTCTCTTTTCCTCCTCCACTCTTTTTTCTCAAGGTGGTTCTCCATGAGATACCCAAGGGCCACGGTGTGGTGATGGAGATCCAAGAAGAGCCATTCGCAATGCCATTTGGCGGGCTAGGCGCACCGAGGCTAGGAAGGTTGCGTTGGGTTGCATGCATGGCTCGGGTGGTGAAGTGATGGGCGCCCAAGACAAGTGCAACTAAGGAGTCTCAAGTGTTAGTCAATTCCTTAATTTTAGAGATTTGATGACAAGATGACAAATCCCTTAATTTTAGGCCATATGTCCTTTAGTTTATGGATTTATCTATTATCATTTGTTTAAGTTATCTCCTACTTTATTTCCTTTATTTTAGTCATTTGATAAGATTGTTTCCTTAAATTTAGAAGTTTGATTTGTTTTAGGATTAGGAATTCAAAGAGTTTGATTTGTTTTGGGATTAGGAATTCAAAGATTTTGATTTGTTTTGAGATTAGGAATTCAAAAGAGGTTGGGGAGTGCTAGCCAAACCTTACTATTATTTATTTGGCTTTTTGGCTTGTAATTCATCATTATGCTATTTTGAATGAATGGAAATTTTCTCTTCTAATCTTTCGAGAATTGAGTGCTAGTTTGAGTTAGTCTTAATTTCACCAACCAATCCATTGGGATCTTTGTGTTGTTTTGAGGTAACCTTAGATTCAATCACCCAACACATCACAAACACATGAGTGAGAGTGAGACTTCCATTATTGGTGCTTTCGTTGAGACTGTCCAACCCAATGAGAGGAAGCCATGGCTGATTGACAACCAACACATAGGGAGCGGATTGAGAACATTGAAGCCACTTTGGAGGCACAACACACCGCTACCAATGAACGGCTTAGAAGGTTAGAGGAGGTACTCCACTAATTGGTGGATCAAATGACGAATGGAGAGAGGAGGCGCCATAGGAGGAGAGCCCATAGTCCAGAGGATTCCGTTGGATCTAGAAGAAGCCAACGCCGAGAGAGGGTAGATGACTCGGATTCATCTTCGCCGAGAGAGGGTAGATGACTCGGATTCATCCTCTCAAGATTCCTCAAAGACTCATGAGGAATCAATCGGGGAAAGTGAAGGAGAAGGAGGGAACCGTGATGAGAGGAGAGGAGCACGAAGGGGGGAAGTTTTCAAGCCAAAGATGAACTTTCCAAAATTCAATGGTGATGACCCAAGCACATGAGTTAGTAGAGCCGAGCAATACTTTGAACACAATCACATGGAAGGCCATGCAAAAGTGTTCTATGCCGCCTACTTCCTTGAGGGGGAGGCCAGCCAATGGTGGCAATGGATGAGAAAGACGTATGTGGCTCAAAGGAGGGAGTTGAAATGGAGGAAGTTTCTCAAGGAGCTTTTGAGAAGGTTCGAGCCAATCGAGTATATGGACAGATCAAACAAACTGGATCTTTAAGAGATTATCAAAAGGAGTTTGAATACTTGTCCACTAGAGCACATAGGTGGTCGAAGAAGGCCCTCATTGGGACCTTTGTGGACGGCTTGAAAAGTGAGTTGGCGGCGGAGGTAAAACTTAAGAAGCTGAAGACCTTAATGCAAACCTTGGAGGTTGCAAGGATTAAGGAAGATCAACTCAAGATTTGAGGAAGAATAATCGCTTGGAGGTGAGGAAACCAACCCCAATAGTTTCCAAATTTGATGCAAACCAAGCTTTTAGCAAGGACTTCTCACCTAGAGGTCTTAGTGGAGGTGCATCAAGTGGAACCAAACCATTACCCACGAGCTTGAAGAGGCTACCTTGGGAAGAGATGCAAAGACGAAGAGAAAATGGGCTTTATTTCAATTGCAATGAGAGGTTCGCAATGGGACACAAATGCAAAGTCAGGCAAATTTTTCTCATAGAGATAGAGTCGGAGGAAGAGGATGACACAATGGACAAAGAGCAAGAACAAGATGAGGCCGTGGGGGGAGACCCTCATATTTCTAGCCATGCTTGGGTGGGTGTCGTGGGGCCGAGAACGATGAGAACACAAGCACACATTGGCAAGATGGAGGTAACAATTCTTGTGGATAATGGTTCATCTCTAAACTTCATCAATTCTAAAGTGGCCGAGAGCTTGGTGTTGCCTATGACTTCTATTACTCCATTTGAGGTCAAGGAAACTAGTGGGGAGAAATTGATGTGTAGAGAAGTATATAAAAATGTATGTTTGAAAACACAAGATCTTGAGATTGTGGTAGACTTGTATTCTTTACCTATTGTTGGGTTGGATGTTGTGTTGGGTGTACAATGGTTAGAGGAGCTAGGGAAGATAGTGTCGGATTACAAAAAAATGACTATGGAGTTTATGATCGGTGGTAAATAGGTGATCATGAGAATGAATGGAAGAGAAGGGTGCAAGGCTGTGGGGCCTAATGAGATGGAAAACATCTTGAGGCGTTCACATTGGCCTCCCAATCGAGGGGCTTGAGTAGTGGAGAAGCTAGATGTGGATGCTAAGAGTGTAGAAAATTATGAGATGAGAGATGGGCTTTTAAATACAAAGGGAGGAGTATGGAGTCTTTTGAACCAGGTGAGTGCGTATTTCTCAAGTACCTACCAAGAGAGCACAAGGCACTATCCAAAGCAACATTGAGCAAGTTGAGGGCTAAGTATTTTGGCCCATATCAAGTATTGGAGAAGTGCATATAGCTTGCATACAAGCTAGACCTACCGGTCGGGGTTCACATTCATCCTATTTTTCGTGTCTCATGGCTAAAGAAGAAGGTTGGAGATCCAACCAAAGTGGTGAGTGAGATGCCCATGGTGGATGAAGAGGGAAGAATGACAATCCAACCCAAGAAGATCATGGAGTATAGGCTTGTGAAGAAGGGTGGCCAAGTAAGAACCAAAGCCTTGGTTCAATGGAAGGGGTTTCCAACTGAAAATGCTACAAGGGAGAGTGTTCCGGTTCTCAAGGATCAATTTTCAGATTTGGACCTTGAGGACAAGGTTGGTCATGAAGGGGGGAGGATTGATGGAGATCCAAGAAGAGCCATTCGCAATGCCACTAGGCTGGCTAGGTGCGCCGAGGTTAGGAGGGTTGCATGCATGGCTCGGGTGGTGAAGTGATGGGCGTCCAAGACAAGTGTAAATAGAGGAGTCTCAAGTGTTGGCCAATTTCTTAATTTTAGGGATTTGATGACAAGATGACATTTCTCTTAATTTTAGGCCATATGTCCTTTAGTTTAGAGATTTATCTATTATCATTTGTTTAAGTTATCTCCTAATTTATTTCCTTTATTTTAGGCATTTCATAAGATTGTTTTCTTAAATTTAGGAGTTTGATTTGTTTTGGGATTAGTAATTCAAAGAGTTTGATTTGTTTGGGAAATAGGAATTCAAAAGAGGTTGGAGGAGGACTAGCCAAACCCTACTACTATTTATTTGGCTTTTTGGCTTGTAATTCATCATTATGTTATTTTGAATGAATGAGAATTTTCTCTTCCAATCTTTCAAGAATTGAGTGCTAGCTTGAATTAATCTTAATTCTCACCAACTAACCCATTGGGATTTTTGTGTTGTCTTTAGGTAACCCTATATTCAATCACCCAACACACCACAAACACGTGAGTGAGAGTGAGGCTTCCATCATGTGGCCGTGGTTTTTTGAGCAAATTCACAACCATGTCGTGGCCTGTGGTTATCTCATGGAGGTTTGATCTTTGTATTTTTTGTTATTTTTTTGTTGGATCCGTGTATTTGAGTGTTATGAATCTCATTAAAGTGGGCTGGGCTTGGTGTCCAACTTAGTTGTTACCTTTTACTTATCTGGGTTGTTTAAGTTGTTTAGTGGCCCATGGGCCCATTTAATGTTAGTTAGAATCGGCCCATGGCCCTAGTTAGTTGTTTTCGAATTTCCAGTATATGTAGAGGAAAGGGGATCTTTGTTTGTAATCTGGAAGAATATTGCTTTGTGTTTTCTGTTTTCATGGAGGTTGAGTATTCCTAAAAAATAATCAGTTTATCTTAATATCATTTTACATACATTTTACTACCATCCATTCCAGGGATAACTTCTAGAGAGATTCCTACTAAGTTCATTACAATTGGAATCTAGAGCCGACGATCCATGGAGGACGAACTATTTTTCAAGTAGCAACAAGAGGCCTTACATCAGCGGGTAGACACTAATGAAAAGAGTCTTCAGGGGTTTAATAACAGCTTTAACAACTTGATAGCTATGATGCTTCATTGGGTGGTAAGGCAGAACAATATTACTAATCGGTACGATGTTATGGAAAAATTAGTGAGATTAAAGGTTAGGGGAGGTCAGTACTTGTTGAATACCAGGTGGATGAAGAAGAATCTAAGTCTGTTGTTGAGTGTCTTGGAGGAAATGTTGCAGTTAGTGAAGACTTCGGCTGAAAAACATTAATGGAAGCAAATGAAGCAGTTACGGCTTCAATTGACAATTCAGAAACATTGATAGTGCAAGAAGAAAATGGAATCGTAAAAAAAAATGGTGTAGATATGGTCATAACTCCTGATGGTACTGAAAAGGGAGTGAAGGATGAAGAGAAGATTCATCTGCAGGACAAGGTTAGTGTGAAGCAAAATGAAGAACCAGAAGCCAAGGATGATCCCAACGAGTTACCTCTTTCATCAACTCTAAAAATTTCCATTAGAAATTCAATTCTCTTGTATCAAATTTCATCTGTCCTTAGCAATCCAAATCCAAAATTAATTTCTAAACTTAGTTTCCCTCTTCGATTTTCTTTTCCTTCATTTCATCACACAAATGACTTCTTCCTCCCTTATGGGTCGTCTCTCACATTGTCTATCAACAACTCCAGAACCTTCTTGAGTGGTGTGAAAATGCAGTGATCCATGGTCATATGAGTCCTGCAATCAACTTGCTCAAAAAAATGCATCGGCGAAATTAATATTTGGGGATGGGTAAGAAACTCTTTGTTCACTATCGGTTTGACATATTGCCATTTAAAGTGATTTTTGAACCCTTTGATAGAGGGAGAGATTACCTATTTGATTTATTTACAGGTGTTGGAGAGGAGATTGAAAATGTTGCAATGCAAGTAACTAATTTTGAGGACATTGCCACTGATGAACAGCATGCTTGCTGTGTAGGCAATTCTAGAAGGGATGAAAAGTGTACCCGATCCTTTGGTTTGATGAAGAGTGATAAAAAGGCCCGTATGGCGGAGAGTGTTGAAAATTTTAAGAGTAAGAAATTTTTTACATCTTATCTGTTTGATATATTAGTAAGAAACTTGATAGTATTTTTGGGTGGTATGGGATGAAGTTGCTACAAATTTGGAAATTGATAGAGGAAGTGGCACAGAGGAAATGAAGAAGAAGTGGGGGTGAAGGCATTTTTTATGCTTCATTGTGCTATGATGGGTTATGTAGTTGGAGTGGGATTTGGTCTGTTGGCTTTAATGCTGTTTGACACAAACGGGTCTGATCTTATTTTTTGAATAGCAGTCGAATATGTAGATGACATCTACAAGTTTTACAAACTCGCATAAGATGACAATCGAGTGCAGGATTACATGGATCCACAGCCTGAAATCAATGTCAAGATGTGGGCTATTCTCATTGACTGGTTGATTGAGATTCATAGAAGAATTGAACTCATGCCTGAAATCCTCTACCTCACTAGAAATTTAATCGATGGATACATATCCATGAACATGGTATCGAGGTTAGTTGGCATAAGTTCCATTCTCTTAGACTGCAAGTAAGAAGAAAGTACTGTCTGCAGGCTTATAACCTAGATAAACTGATTAACCAGTCACTTAACAAACCATCAGAGGTGTCATCAAGGGGACTGAAGCCTACTACCTCCCTTGGTAGTTCCTTGTTCTTCTCAAAGTATTTTCTTGAAAAGATCAGTAAGCAAATGGTGGTAGAGGAATGGAAACCTTCTTTCTTAGACATGGCTTACGCAGTTGGTGATGAGGGCCCAGTACAGAAGAAACGCCGCTTTACTGTTGAAGATGGAAATGCTGCAGGGAATGGCTTCCTTCTACTTGATTCTGAATTTAATGTGAAAGGAAGGTGGGAGAACCTTATAAGCTCATCATGGGTTATCCCTGCTGCTTTCACTAAAGGTTTCAACCTTCAACATGTTTTTGATGGTTTGTCTGGGAGGCATTTGCATGAGGGTAGCTGGCCCGGGGTTTGAACTGAGACCATTATTGGATCTTGGCAATACAGAGCTCTTACCTTTGGAGATAAGGTTCTTGCATGATCCTACAAAAGACACAAGAATTGTTGGTTGTGCCTTGACAATAACATGGTGTGAATTTTAAAGACCCAAGATGGCCCATGGAACCATGAGGTTTCAATATCAGTGAAACCATTGCAGGTGCAAAACTGGATTCTTCCAGAAATGCATGGGCTTATTATTGATTTTTTGATCTCTCTTGATGGTCATTTTCTATACCTTGTGAACTGGCCTCATGAAAATAAAATTGAAATATTTGGCAAGGGTTGGAGAAAATTGTACAAGAATTGTCTACCTCAGAAAATGATGGTCGTATTTTGAATGAATTTTGCAAGATTTATAAAGGAGCATCTTAGCTATGCTAAAGCTGAAGTGAGATCTTTGGCTTCACTTAATTCTAGTGTGGGTAGAAATGCAGGTGCATGGGCTCTTTATTTTGGGGAAGATTCAGCCCATTGTCCGTTTAAGCAAGTCATATCTACTCTGATCAACTTTGTGAGGTTGTTTGTACGAGCACACGAAGGAAACTACATTGACTTCATTAATGGATAATTGATGTGTCGAAGTATTACAACACCTTGTGGGCAAAGTGCTTTAAGAGGGGGGGTTTGTTAGGAACCCAGCTAGGGAAGTGATCGTGGGAAGTGAAGTAAAATTTACCTTGAAGGGCCTTAGCTAGGGAACCCAGAGGCTTGCCTCGAACCTTAGTTGCAGAGGGAAGGAAGACAAGTATGCAATTGTGACTGATAGATGGCAGAAGTTTAATGATGTATATCTTGCTGGCAAAATACTGGAGTTTCTAGCCAGCTATGCAGATGAGTTTTTGCTTCATGATGTTGGATTTTGACAAATTTGAACAGTAGCAAAAGCGGAAATGCTAAACTGGAGCCTTGAGGACAAAGTTCTTTAAAGGGAGAGAATTTGTTATGAATCCCATTAAAGTGGGCTGGGCTTGGTGTCCAACTTAGTTGTTACCTTTTACTTTAATTGGATTGTTTAAATTATTTAGTGGCCCATGGGCCCATTTAATGTTAGTTCGAATCAGCCCATGGCCTTAGTTAGCTGTTGCCGAATTTCCAATATATGTATAGAAAGGGGATCTTTGTTTGTAATCTGGAAGAATATTGCTTTGTGTTTTCTGTTTTCATGGAGGTTGAGTATTCCTTGAAAATACTCAGTTTATCTTAATATCATTCTACATACATTTTACTACCATCCATTCCAGTGTTCACTTATAGAGAAATTTCCTACTGGGTTCATTACATCGAGGTTTGACGTGTGGATGGATCTGTATATTTGGTGAATGGATTTGTTCATTTGGGGAGTTTGGCGGATTCTGGAGGGGACGACAATGCCATATGTATACCAAGTAGTCGGGCCGGGTCACCCACCCATGTGGGACGAGGCTAGGTGATAGGGTCCATATGCAGCCCCGCCAATGAGGGTGCGAGGGGCAAGGTGGCCGGCTGCAGGTCCACATAGGGCGGGGAGTAGGCCTAGAAATTGGATTATGTGGTCAACAAGCATGCCAACTGGTGACAGCACAAAAGTGATCTTCGTAGCATGAGGTCTTCAAGAAGGACTAGTTGGCATGATCTAGCAAAGCACAAGGAGATTCCTGAAGGTCTAGGCAACAACCCAATTATGATATACTTGAATTTGGAACTGCCTAGTTTTTAGGGGTTAGGCTGCAGATTTATGAATAAAAGCCAAAATATAAATGAATAAAAATGACAAGAAATGACTAACCTGAAGATTCTATATTGCATCCTTACATGGGGGAAAAGAAGATCGAAGAAGAAAAGCAGCAGCTAAGGAAAAGCGAGGAAACTTTAATTTGGAAGCTGTACTATTGTTTCAAATTGGGAAGCAGAAGCGGTATAATTTACTTTATTGTGGCTTGTCCAATGGAAACTTATAGTTCTGGTAGGCAAAAGAATTGAAGTTATTATCTCTTCATTTATTTTTCATAGTTACAATCCATCAGAAAATAGATGAAAATCCAATAACATGCATTTTAGTGAAGCAAACTAAACACATGGAATAACTAGGACTGGTTGGCATGAGTGCATCAAAAGGGTATCCCAAGAGGTCTAGGCAATAATTCCCAAGAGGTATCCCAAGGGTATACTCGAATTAGCTAGGAGACCACCTAGATTTGTAGGTGTTTTTCTCAGAAATCAGAAATAACAGCTCAAATGCATCAAGCTTTCCAAGCGTTAGTCAACATTGCTCCTCAGAAAGAAGCGGACCACTTACGGTTCTCCCCCAACTCCCCCTAGCATTTGGACGGAAAGAAAAAATTGATTCTTTGGAATGAAAAACAGCGGGATAATAGTGAAAAACAGAATGCGTGTAAGGGACAAAGGGATTTACGCGTGCACATTGAAGGCTTTACTTCCATTCTCTTCAATCATTTCCCTCACGCTTTTTCTTCTTTCACTAGTGCCCATTATTTCTCCATCTTACAGGTAAATTTTCCCACAATTCCGGAATCACTTTTCTCGGAAAAAATCCCATTAACGGGTTTAGCCCAAAAATAGTTTTTTGGTGAAGAAAATTGATTCGTGGGTGCTGAAAAACTGCCCTGGAAAATACGAATATGGTATTTACACCCTCAACGCACAACTGATAGCAAAACTAATATATTTTCGAGAGAGAGAGAGAGAGAGAGCGCGCTCCATGTAAGTGACAAAATCCGGTTTAACCCCGTGGCGGACCGGATGGGTTATTAAATCCGAGAAAAAATCCTACGAGTCCGACGTCCACATAACTGGACACGCGTCGCAATATCATAGTTTTGACTTGCTTGTTTGACTTTACCTTCGTTACAAAGCCAATAGTTTCTTGGCACGTCACCATCTTGAGACCCACATATTCAGAGCCTGAACCCCTGCTCTCTCTCTCTCTGTGGGTTTCGAAGCCCAAGCTCCCTCTCTCTCTGCCATCGAAGCAGGATCCTCGAAAGCTTTCAGTAAGATTAATCGAATTTTTTATTTTTTATTAATGAATGTTGTTTCGGTTTATCTTTGGAGACTTTTTGTGATATTTAGATTTTTTTTTTTTTTTGTATTTTTGGCTGTTAATTAATACCTGCTATAGAACCAGAGCAAATTGAACCACTTCGTCAATTCTTATTTTCAATGTTTTAATTAACCGTCTGTTTGTTTGCCAAGATAACATAAGAAATGGGAAACTAGTTGAAATGATGGAGTATTTCTGTTTTTGGCGTTCAGGCCAAAGTTTCGTATTTGAAATCCTCCCCCCGCCCCTCCATCTTTTTACGGCAATTATAGATATAAGATTAAGCTTTGATCTTGTTTGGTCTTTTCGATTATATAATTCAAGTAGGATCTCGGGAAAGTCGACTTAACTCTGTAGGACAAGAAAAAAGTGTATTAAGTCTTGAGGTGAATAAAGGTGAGCTTAGACTGTGCAGACAAGTATGTCAGGTTTTTTTTCGCTTTTGTTTTTTCATAAACAGGAGAAAAGGCATGAAGTGCCTCTTATTTACATGTCCTTTCCTCTTTCCTCCTGGCTTACCTGTGAGGGAGCTAGTTTGTGTCTTTGCTTGTGAACTCTCACTTGGGTGTGGAACAATCATAACAAGTTTTCTTACTGCAGTGGAGTTTGGTATTGATGGCAATGCCAATGGTGAGGTGGTTGGAAGTTCTGCTGAGGTGGAGGATCGTAGGGTCGGTGATGAAAATGAAACTGGTGGAAGTTCTGTTGAAGGGGCATTCCAACAGGATCAGGATGATAAAATGAATGGAATAGATGTAGTTCCTGCTGCAGTTCCTTCGGTATCAATGGTCCTGGCAGATGAGCCCTATGTGGGTCAGGAGTTTGAATCTGAAGCAGCTGCACATGCATTTTATAATGCATTTGCCACACGAGTGGGATTCGTCATCCGTGTAAGCAAACTTTCTCGATCAAGGCGTGATGGATCTGCTATTGGTCGGGCACTTGTTTGTAACAAGGAGGGTTATAGAATGCCTGACAAGCGTGAAAAGATTGTGAGACAAAGGGCAGAGACAAGGGTCGGTTGTAGGGCAATGATTTTGGTGAGGAAAGTAAGTTCTGGTAAATGGATTGTTACAAAGTTCGTAAAGGAGCATACGCATCCATTGACACCTGGGAAAGGTCGAAGAGATTGCATTTATGATCAATTTCCGGTCAGTCTTCATTCCTTAAAATATATGGAATTTTTTTGTTATGTTCTAGTTTCTATTATTTAATCATTTGTGCCATAGGCAGACCAACTTTTGTTGTCGGTGTCATTGACTATTTTCAAGGGAGATGTAACCATCCTGCAATTATTTTTTTGATAACAGAGATAGAAAATATAAGTAACTTATTTATGCTCCATTTAGTTCTTTGATTGAAGTTGTTGACGTATATTTTCAGAAGGAAGGTGCTTAGCATGACATAAGAAATTAATTGGACAAACAGAAAGGAAGAAATGCATCTGACTGTGGAAATCTATTCAGAGGTAGAAACTTGGGCCAGGGAATTCTCATTTGAGTTCTCTTAAGGCCTCGTTTGCTTAGATTAAAATCCAAAACTTTGAAAACTTTGAAAACCTCTCATCTCATCATTTCAACTTTTCTAAATTTTCACACAAAATAAAATAAACAATTCAACTTTTTCAAATTTCAAAACAAAAATAATATTAAAAAATATATTCTAACAATATTTTATTCAACTTTTTAACTTTAATCTCAACTCATCTCCAACTTTTTTTTTTACTTATAAAAAAGTTGGGATTTTCTCTCTTGGTTAAGAACTTAAATATTTTCATTACCTGATATAAACCAGTAGATAGAATCAACTATTCAAGAAGAGAGATCAGCAATCTTAATATGATAAATAATAGCATCAAGGACCGTGCATGGTTTGACTAGCTACCTAGCTGACATAATTTTTCTGACCTGTGACTGATGTCTAGACTCTCTTGCACCAACTAGGACTCTCTTGCACCAACTAATACTGAAGAACATATGCCAAGATCATCCCTTTTAATATCTCACATCGTATATTATTCTGTTTTGAAAGTTCAACAGTCAAAGTTATTTCTAGATAACCTGAAAGAAACCTTAGACATATCACATGCCTACTGGGATTGGAGAAAATCTGCTTCTTTTGCATTATAAGGGAAATTCCCTTAAGTGTTTGCAGCTATGTTCTGTGCATTTTGCGCCACTAGTTGAAAGAGGATTCATGGGGCTAACTTTGGTCAGTAGGAATAGCCCGTCTGGGGTTGGCAGACTTGGTAGGAAGCACGGTTGGCAATAAGCTGGTACTGGTTTCATTCTTTCTATTTAAAAAAATCTATACTTAGTTGAGTTGGATGTAGTTTGTTTTATTTTTTTTTTGCTATAATCAAGTTTTGAGTTGGCAATCGGGTGGTGTTAGAATATTGGGGAATGTGATGATCACCAAGACAATAGGTGCGAATTGAGAGTTGTTGTGCTTCTGCTCAGACAGTCATGAAGGATGAAAATTTGGGGGAAGAATTTGTAAGATTAACTTGATGAGAGAAGTGGGAAATATGGTGATCCTGTACTAGCAATATACGCAGTAAGACGATCTGTGGTCAATGTTGGAAATTCCCACGGAAATTTCTGTGGAATTACCATTCCAGTTATGGCGGTTCAATGAGATGATAAATGATTGAGGCACTAATATGCTATGCTGGCCTTGTTTTTCTAATTAGCTTAATGATTACACTTTGATAGAATCTGGAAATTTGCTGGAGTAGAATTAAATGAAGTTCTCATTAGATGGCATGTTTTCTACGGTGATTGGCATGCTTGTGTCCAGTGACAAATGTTGGGTTCGAGTCAACTTTTACTTGGTTTAGGTATTTCTTATATTAAGATCCCCCTGACAGTTAAGCATATTAATTATAATTTAGTGTTGAGTTGCAATTTAATTTCATAAGAATTTCCTCTTAAATTTTGTAGTGTCTGGAATGCAATTTTAGAAGATAGTAGGCCTTTCATTTGTAACTAGGCATACTTTTTTCTTTTTCTTCTTTATCTGTATAACTAGGCATACTTATAACATATAGAATTAAGTTTTTTTTATCTTATTTAGAACTTCTAAAATGTATGGCGTGCTCAATTTATATTTTCAACTTTGTTTATTTGTATTCTTTACATTTTTCAATTTTTTTTTTGGTATGATTTCAATGTGATCGCATTACTGGATCTGGCTTTACATTTCCTTGATTAGATCATCTATTTTAGTAAATGGAAGTGCTAGGGTTTTTAATGGTTTAAGGGGCCTGAGACAGGGAGTCTCTTGTACCCTTTTCAGTTCATTTTGGTGAGGAAATTCTTAGTAGTTGACTGTTAAATAGAACAGTGGGATGGAAATTGAATTTTTAGGCTTTAAAGTCCAGGGAGGGTTCAGGAGCAGCTGTAGATATCTCACTAGTTTTCTGATGGATTTAGCCTACTTTGTAGTGCTGATATTGACCAGCTTAGTTATAATTGTGTTTTCAATAAATCTATTTACAACCGGCCAGGGAAACCGCGGGGGCACCGCGTCCCACGTGGCCAGTTGACTTTTTCTTTACTTTTTTATCTGTTGCATTTAAATCTTTCAGTTGAATTAAAAACTTAAATTGTCTTCATCATTGTTTTAGGCGTTTTCCTCTCGTCTTCTTATCTCCTCGCTATTCAGAAAACTCTC
>QEOT01001418.1:176218-201341 GCA_003123785.1 Pterocarya stenoptera
ATATAAAATGTTAATCTTAAATATCAACATTTGTAATTTGTTTGATAATATGTTATTAATATAATTATATATAAGATAATGCTATTATAATTTATAAAATAAAACTTTAATCTTAAAGATGAAAATTTAATTGATCATATGCTTTAAACATAAAATATATATATTAAATTATTAATAACATTTTATTATATGTTTTTTACATTTTAAAAAATCAAAAAATTTGACCGGACAGGACTGGAAACTGTTTAAACTGGACATACCGGTTTAGAAGGGTAACCGATGCGTAATCGATTTTGGAAAATATAAAATTGGTACATATTTGTTCGGTCCTAAATTTTATCCAAAATCGGACCAAATTGGACTGGTTACACCCCTAGTAGTATGGATTTTTTTTAAAACACCCCAGACAAAAACAACGTTGTTTTGTCTTAAGAACCCTCTCCTCTCTCTCTCTCTCTCATCTTTGTCGCAATCCATTTGTCTGTCGTACGCTTACGTCGTCTGTCTGCATCTCCGTTGCCGAAGGTAAGTCAACTTGAGCCTTGAACCCGAAGCTTTATTTATTTATTTATTGTTGAGTGGGATTTTGAGTGTTTGTGATTTTAGCCACAATGCACCACCAAACATCGGTTGCTTTGCACGAAATCTCTTGCAGTGAAAAGCACAATCCAACACAGGTTGTTCCTCCATATTCTTCCCAATGTAAATTTACATTAGTCTACCAAAATTTTTTGGACGGAGCTGCAATTACTGGTTTCAAAAATCTTCCCCAAATTTCTTTCCAATGTTAGTGTGAAAAATTCTAGGTAGAGTTATGATTTTTGTATTTATAAAATACAATGCGATTTTTCCAAGATAAACATTTTTTTTTAAGGAAAACTTAGAACCACTTTCATTAAAGCAAATGAGAAATACAAGAGGGAATTTCCTCCATTGTTACAATAAGATCTGAAATGGAGACAGCATCTGTGAAGCACCTAACCTCTACTTAGGATAGAACGGAGACTTAGAGCGTCGGGACATGTAACACAAGGTTACATACCCCTGTACATGATAGTTAATATGCAATGTATCATAGTATACAACTAGCAGTATGCAATAATCGCAACAGAATAAGGGTGATTAGTAATAACTCATGCCAGAATGGACTAAGAACATCCCAATAGCATTAATAACCATCATAAGTTCAGCTTAAGGATAACATTTCTTTAATACAAACTACTTAATCCAAGTTCCTTGGGTAGATCAACTATTTCATACGCTCTGAAGTATGAAGGTCAATGCTTATGAGCATGAAAATTATTTGTAGTTTTTGTTAGTTCCTCTTCAACCATATATATCCAGCGATCCATCATGCTCATCCTCTACCAGTCCTGTCACAACTTCTATTATTTCGGGAGGAATGATAGTGGTCCCACAATGGGTGAGATTTACTCGAAATTTCAGTAAGTTAAACAACCAACTTGCACAAATATAAATTATGTATGAAGAACGATAAATACAAATTGCATGAAATGCAGAAAAATGTGCATGTGTCTCCCATTTAGATTCCTCAATATTTTTAGAAAAACCTTGATGCACTTTCGCTTTCAGAGAACATTTTCACTTTCTCATTCCAAAAACATGATATTTCAAAAGAGAACATTTCATACTTTATTACTTTCGAAAATCATAACATTTCATCATTTATTAAAGCCATCATTAACATACGTATGATAGCAACACAGTTCCTCATATGCACCATGAGCACCTGCTGATGCCGTAGCACAACTCATATGACACTATTTCTTTCTTTGCAAATATTGTTCTCAATGTATTGGTAATATAACATAACATCATAACATATACACCCAGCAGCATTAGGTGTCATAACATATGATTTCGCTCCAGCGTTCTTTAGAAAGAACCCATTCAAAACCCGTTGACTGTTCTTCGTCAACCCAAGGGTTACCACTCCATTTTTACTCACTCCAGAGTGAATAGATGAGTTCCACTAGAATAATTCCCCACCCTAGCCTTTGGGGCCGTGACAAAAATTATTTTCATGCTATACTTGAAAAATATATTTCATGACATGTGCATATGTAACAAGTTTTCATGTGAAAATGACATTTATATGCATATGTTAAAAATGGTAGAAATATCACATATAATGTAAATATGCACTCAATGTATCATATACAATGATATTTTATGTTCAAAGTGATAACTGAAACATGAATGAGACATTTATCAATAAATCATAAATAATCTATCAAGGTGTAAATTAGAAGTCAACCTACAAACTTCTAGAGTAATTGAAAAATGAGAATACCTTATAACCAGTACATCCATTTTTCTCCAATTAACAGCCTGCTAATGATAAAGTGACACGTTGGCTTTCCACCAAAGCTATCATGGAGTGCATCGCAGCAGCTCCCACTCAGTAATGTTCTTCGAAATGGATTTTTCCAAAAACACTCTCAGCTTAGAAGTAGTCCCTTTCATCTGCCCCCACTCGAAATCGATTACTCATTGCATAGAAGTGGAGTCAATTCCTCTGCCACCATCTCAGCCCCTTCGTCCCCTCTCGCAAGGCTTCATCCCCTCTCCCATCCCTCTCGACTCTTGATCTGGTGACCCACTTCCGTCTCTCTTTGGTATGCTCTCTTGTATTGATTTCCTCGTAATAATAATGCTTAAGAGACCCATAAATGAATTCCTTTCAACCCACATTGTGTAAGCTATTTGAGATCGTTTCCTGCATCTATGAAGATGGCATGCTATATTTGAGTAGTCTAAATAATGGGTTTCTTTAAACCCATCCTGTGAGAATTTGCAAGACTTTTTGTTTATTTAATTTTTGTTATCATTTTTCTGTACTGTTTATGCAAAGCTATAATTTCCATACTAAATATCTGAGCTCAGCTTTTTTATGTAAATCTATTGCAGGAAGGTGCACAAATTGGTATGTTTATTTGGAACTGGTATTGTTTTCTGAGAATGGACAATTTTTGTGGCTCTGTTGCCTTTATGTTTCAACAGTCTGACTCCTTTTATATCTTAGTGCTATTTATTTAATTTTTGTTATCATTTTTCTGTACTGCTTATGCAAAGCTATGCGAGAGGAAGAGGGAATGATGGGACTGAAGCCGTGAGAAGGGGTAACCGTGCTAGAGGGATGCGAAGGAGAGACGGTGGTGCAAAATCCATGAAGGCAACAGACGATCGGCTTCAGACTAGCGTCTGACTTTGAGATTTTCTAGTTGTGGAGGTTTTCTGGCGGTAGTGCAAAGAGATGAAGCAAAGCAGAGCAAAGTGGAGGAATTAGATTTCTGGTCGGGGAGGTTTTCTGCAGATGAAGTTATTCAATGTGAGTGAGAGTAGTGACATTATTGTGTGATTTCTGATGTGGCAACAGATGAAAGGAGGGCTGCTTTTCTTCTAATAACAGCCCGATCGCTTAGAAGCGGAACTCTTGAAAAATAATATTGTAGCTGCATAAATTAAGTGCGTACTAAGTTAGAATTAATATTTCTATGGGTGACGTTCAAAATCAAAGACTTAAAAATTAGATATTTACAAAAATACCCCTAGACCTTCAAAAATTGTTGTTATGGCTCTAAATTTTCACTAATTGCAGACGAACTCCAAATTTAAGAAAAATTCATGGACTTGATATTTTTGGCATTATAAAACCATCTATGCTCTTGGATTTTCAAAAATCAAACTGGAACTTGCCCAGATGGTCCCAAACTGTGGCATGCACTCTAGTTGATGCCTAAGTGTATTTTCAACTATTGGTCCCTATGAATGCATGCATATGAGATTTTCTTTAATCACAAATGATCACTAACACCTTTGATGATATAATGAAGACTAATCCTTGGATAATAGAGTTCATCCCAACACTTAATCATGGCTAAGATATCCTTAATCTTCATTTCACTCAAAACCGAGTCATACTAGATGATCAAAACAAGATAGATTCAAAACCGACCATGGCTTGCTTCTAACCACAATTTAAACATTCCACAATTATGCTAAGACAATAATAAATCATATCAAATCCTACTTAAGACATGCCATAGCTAAATTCCCTCTTAAAAACATTTAATTATCCAAACCATCCCTTAAGTGACCCAGATTTGATTTAAGCATGATAACCTTCCCAAAACTCACCCAAATTTTGCACCAACTCATGGAAACAAAACTTGACATGCTAACTAAGATCAAAAGTAAGAAAACTTACAAATTTCGTGGCCTTCCAAGCACTTAAGATAACCTCACACAAGAACACTCAAGAACTCACCAAGAGCTCACTCAATTTCACTCTTTTTATCTTTAAGAGGAGGGAAGTGCTCTACAAGGCTTAAGAGGAAGTTTAGACCTGAGGTGTGGGGGAAATGAGGGGGTGTGGGGCCCTTTTATAGGCAGCCAAGGGGAAGGGGGCGCTTGCTTTGGTCAAGGAAATGATGGAAGATGGCATGTGAATCTGAGATTTCCAGATTTGCACTCCATCGCCTGTGTCATCTTGTGCAGGTCAAAACAATGACCTAAACCATTATGATTTCACTCCTATGATTACTACATTACTCTTATGGGGGCTAGCCAAGTCGTGGGGTAGAGGAAAGAGGAGAAAAATCATCAAAACCACCCAGGGGGGTTGACGGGTTCAACTGGTCCTCCTTGGTAGATTTTGATCACTGTTTTGACTAATCCCTTTGAACCATCATGAATGTGCAACCCAAAAAGAGGTGATGGGATGGAGGCATCTTGCTGAAATCTTAGACTGCCTTCTACAGTTTGCATCCTTTTGAGCAGGGGAATAGTGGCCTGAAACTACTATGATTTATTTCCTACTGTGGCCACAATGGTCCTACAGTGGCAGCCAGATTGTGGGGTGATAAATGTTATTTTATGCGATTTTCATCCTGACTGATGAGAGACAGCTAAAACTGAAGAGAGCCGACGAGATTTGGGCTAGGAGCCTTGTCCCGTGGGCAGCAAAGAGATTTTTCTAGCCTAAAGGCGAGAAGGCTTACCTCTCGGTAGGCGAGGAGATTTGCAACTAGAGGGTAAAGACTTGCGAAGTCTTGGCGCCAATATATATATATTTACCTTTTGGAAGAGATAACTTGTCGACAAATCTAATCAACCAATTTAAAAGTCTAACTTAAACGACATCGTGGGCAACAACTAAACAAGCAAGAGGAGTCTTCCATCTTGATAGGTGAGATTAGTCTTTCATCCCAATAGGAGTCTTTCATCCCCGATAAGCGAAAGGAGTCTTTCTACTCAGTAGGTGAGAAGAGGGTCGTGTGGTCTTCGTTACTACCATGCCTGTTCATTTGTGACCTCCACGCCCGATATATTTAGTGCACACGGCATCTACTTAGTGAGATAATTCATCCTAACCGGGATCAAACTGTTGGAGACCAAAACCTCCCGAGTTCCACAAATCAAGCTGCATATCACTTCCATTTTAGATAATCTCGTTAATATGGCAACCATCCAATATGCCATGTGTCATTTCCTTATGGGCCTCTTGGCATTGATCCTCAAAATTAAATAAGCATTAAGAATTCTCCAAATAATTTATATCTCCAAAATTTTTCTTTTTCCTCAAAAATCACTATTGCACTAGAATCTTCTAATAATTCTTTTAAACCCAAAGTATAAGGTCCTCTTGCCAACTCAAATATCCAAAATTATTCTTATTCTAAAATAGCTCAACTCCTAATTAACTAGGATTAAGGTTATGAAGGTTAAGACCTAAGGAGCTTTTTAGGCGGGGTGTTACAACATCTTTTGCTAACAAGTGAGCCATTGAGTTACCATTTCTACTTACATGAGAAATATCCCACTTAGCAAAGTTTTTAATCAAATGTTTTGCCTCAATAACAAACATACTAGCAAAACTCCAACATTCCTGATCACTTTTGAGTGCAGTTACAACTTGCAAAGAGTACCCCTCGAAAATCACCTGTGATAGTCCTATGTCCAAACCCAATTGAACTACTTGTAGTGCACCAAGAGTTTCAACAAGAAAAGGGTCAGGAAATAAAGGTTTTCTGGATCTCATAGTGGCTAAGACTTGGCCTGAATTATCCCTCACCACCACTCCAACGCCAACTAGGCCCTACACCCTGTCAACAGCACTGTCCCAGTTTATCTTAAACCAGTTTGGGGGAGGGGCCTGCCATACTTCAACTGATATGCAACTTTTGTTAGAACTAATAGCTCTGTGATCAACCTCCTCAGCTAGCATGATGAGTAAACCTCTAGCCTCTTTAATCAGCTCATTAGGATGTGTAAATTTTTCCTTAAAAATAAACTGGTTTCTTCTCCACCATATTTTCTTGGCCACCACAGCAAATTCCTGCAAAACCTGGCTGTCCATAGACTTGGTTAAGGCTTCAAAGAATTGTAACATAGGGAGATAGGTGGATGAGCATTTCTGTAGGCGTTTAGAGCACTGACTCTACACATCCCTTGCTGCCTCATAGTTCCATATAGCATGAATGGTACTCTCTACATCCCTACAACAGATTGGGCAGATTGGACTCTCTCTACCACTCTTTTTTTTAACAGGTTAGATTGGGTGGGAAGGGCCTCAAGGCAGGCTCTCCATAAAAACACTCTGTCACTAGGTTGCACTTTGAGATTCCAAATCTGTTTCCAGGCTTCTCTGAAAGAACCACTGGTCGAGGCTTGACCCTTTGCTGCCAACCCCTTTGACATTGCCAAGTGGTATGCATTTCTAACTGAGAAGCTGCCATCTTTGGAGCCTTGCCAAAGAATTTTGTCCCTACTGTTTAGGAAACTAATGGGGGTTTTCAAGACAATTTCAGCTTCTCTTGGTTCAAACACTTGCTGCACTAGGGTAGAGTTCCATTGCTTGTTGAGAGGGTCTATCAGTTCTGTAACTTTGGCATTATGGTCCAGAATCTTGACACTGTTGAGAACCTTGCTAGGAGATGGATAAGCCAGCCACTTGTCCTTCCAAATAAAAGTGTCACTCCCATTTAAGGGTGTGCAACCGGATCCGGATCTGGATATCCGGCCATAACCGGATCCGAATCCGGCTTTTAGAAACCGGGCGGTTATCCGCCCGAATTAATCCGGATATAATCCGGATTTAATCCGGGTTATAACCAGATATCCGGATTTAAATCCGGATTTAAATCCGGATTTAATCCGGGTTATAACCGGATATCCAGATTTAAATCAGGATTTAATCCGGATTATAACCGGATGAATCCGGTTTTTACTTTTTTTTAAAAAAAAAAAAACTCCTTAAATTTAAAAAAAATTTATAGCAACTTTTTTTTAAAATTCTAATTTCATGCTTAAATTACCCAAATTGTTTTTAAAATAAATTAAAGAACAAAATAAATAAAAATGCAAAATAGATAATATTGTTGTTACATCACAATAAAAAACATAAATTTACGAAGAACAAAATAAATAATAATACATCACAACTAATTAAACTAATAATAATGCAGCTGCACAGCTACCCAAAAAATCATTCTCAAAACAAGAGGAAGTTCCAACAACTTCATCATCATCATCTCAATCACACCCTTCGTCTTCTTCTTCTTCTTCTTCCCTTCTGGTTCGCTTCCTCTCTTTTGACTTACTATTTTGCTGGGAACGTCAAGCTCTTTAAAAAGACAAGATTAATATATGTTAAAAACTTGAACTTGTAAGCTCTTTAAATAGATGCAAAGTGTAGTTAATATGCAATACAAAGCAGGGTAAATAGACATAACCACGATTAAAAATCGCTTTTTTCTTTAAAATGGGGGCATGCATTTTTTAAGAAACATGGGTAGCAAGTCTCTTTTCTTGAACTAGCTTAAAGTTAGCATGGTTGATGGTGAACAACTGCTTTTATGGGGAAAAAAATATATGGCACAACTACAATATCATCACCACAAATGGATGAAAAAGACTTACACAAGGGGTCTTTTAGCAGCTTCTCATTATTAGTTCCAACATCAATCATCACAGGAAATATATGCCACTTCCCGTTCCACTAGGGAAATGGTTATTTGCAGCTTCCTCAATACCACCATGCGAGCCATTAGGAATAGCAGGAAATGTCTCCATAGGAGACAGCATACCATCATAGCGCGGTGCTTCATTTGCATCCATTTGAACCAGCGTTGAAACAACGGGCCCAACTTGCAAACTACTTGAACCAACATGCTGATTGGAACGCTGCAAATCTGTTGTTCTTGAATCATCTATAGCAAATGAAGGCACAAACAAGAAAGGTAAGGACGTGAGAGGTAGTTCAGCAGTCAGACTAACATGCTCATTGGAATGAGCGTTTGCAACAAAAACAGCGGGAGGAGGATATCGCAAGTAACCCAAAGATGTTGCGTGTGTCATCGAGGAATCTGAAGAGTTAAGATCATTGACCTGCATATCAGTCCAATAATGTAATGTATATTATAGTAGAAGTAAATAATTAATTAAACTTCCTTTGGATAACTTACCTCAGCAGTTAAAAGAAATGGAGCAGCATGAGGGTGAAAATGCACTGCTCGAAGTGAACGCCTTGTCCTTAAGGCAATGATTGGTGATGAAGATTCTCCTCTCTTGTTATAGTGCCATAAATATAACTGCACAGGATTGTCAGGATTGATGAAGAGGCTAAGTACTCCCCATTATTAGAAAATTGTACGAACCAAACTTCATTCTTATGGTCAGCCAAAATCTGCATCGGTGGCAAACAAATGCCGCATATACATCACAGATTAGCAAACTGTGAACAATCAAAGGAAGATGTGTTTATTCTCAATGCTTCTGCAATTGAATGGCATTATCTTAAACAAAAAAAAAAATATTTTGCATAATGAATACCTAGGTAAATTTCCCCTCATTGAATTGCATGAAGAAATATTTATTGACAGGGCATTATCAACCTTAACCTTTTACCAAGAATTTAAATTATCAGACACAAGCTAGAATACAGCAAACCAATATGACCTAAAGATAAAGAGAACCCTACAGTCCGAATAATTCTGTCACCCAGTATCCTCTGCATCTCGTTGTGCTGCAGAAGAGATGGTTAGAATGACTGAATCTGTTCTCAAATTCTAGGCTGTGACCTCACTCCACGATTAACAGAATATCATAGTATTCGGAAGCTTCATTGTTATTGTTTATGTCAATATCATTTGCATTTTCTAATAACAATAAATGGAATCATCTTATTTTCCAATCCTTTTTATAACTTCTTCCATAAACTAGAAATTCTATCTAAAAGTTCAACTTTCCTTAGAGAAGCTATGAAATATAAATTTTAACATTCAACACATAGAGCCAATACAAAAGCTGTGACAAACAGAATTTATCACCCTGATTTTGAACAATATTCATCATGTATCTGGTACCATCTTCACAAGCATCTACCACACTATTAAAGATTAAAGATGAGATACGCACCTGGTATGCTTGCTGAGAATTGAGAAATGTTAAAAGGGAATAATTGAGATGAAGTTGGAGTCCATATGCTTAAGTTGCGGAAGTTGAAGGAAGAGGGTTACCTTAAAAAAAAAAAAAAAAATGTAGAGGTTAATTTAAATTCATAAATTAGTAATAAAAAATCAAAATTAACTAATAAAAGTGTTTACCTTCGGTGTCAACGCCTTCTACATGCTCCTCCACCTCCCAAGAACTAAGTGGTTCACAAGTCAACCAATTTTGCGTGCAGATTAATGCTTGGACAGTCTCCGGTGCTAATGAGCTTCGATATGGGTCTATTACACGTCCACCGGTGCTGAATGCGGACTCGGATGCGACGGTGGAAATAGGAATGACCAATACATCACGTGCGATCTCCGCAAGGATGGGATATCTAAATGAGTTCTTCTTCCACCAATCTAAAATATCAAACTCAGGCATTTTTGGTTCAATCACATCCGACAAATATCTATCCATGTCCGAGCTAAGTACCGAACTGTTTTGCTTCTTAAGATATTGATCTATAGCTGTATCAAAATCATTACAGTTCAGGTCATCACCAATAATACTTGAGGAACTTCTATCGACCATATTTGATGTTCCACTACCTAGCCCATGAAACTTGTGGTATTGCTCAATCAAACGATTCATGAGCAATCTTACGTTGGCCTCAATTCTATCTCCACATTCATCCCCTTTGCACCTTTTTAACCAATATGACAAGGCTGTAATCTTATATCGAGGGTCAAGGACAAAAGCTACATAAACAATCATGTTCATCCTATCTGTGTTCCCCCAATATTTATCAAACTTAAGTTTCATAACAGATGCCATTCTCATCAACATACCATCATCACTCTCACCCATGTTGTTCAAAGTGTTCTCAATTGTACAAATTTGTTGAAATAACAAATTAGAGGTCACATACAATGAGCCGGAGATTTTCAAAGTGGCATTATAAAAAACTTTTAGAAACTTAATAAAAATATGAGCTATTTGCCAATCTTCAAACGAAGGCGCCAAAAGCTGTGACTCCTTCACTCCCATTAGCACAAAAGCTCTTTCATATTTTTCAGCAACACTAAGCATTAGGTATGTAGAATTCCATCTAGTAGGAACATCTAGACACACCATTTTTCCACACACAATATTCAGCTCATCTGCACATGTTCTAAACATATCAAGCCTTGCTGGTGAGGACCTCACAAATCTTATTGCTTCTCTAATCTTATTTACAGCATCATGAATAATTTTTAAACCATCACATACAATGAGGTTTAAAATATGTGCAACACATCGCACATGTATGAACTCGCCTCCCAAAATTGTAAATTCTTTATCTCTTATGTTCCTCCTCACATGATCAATAGCAACGTCATTAGAGGAGAAATTATCCACAGTGATTGTACAAAGGCGGTTAATCTCCCAATCTGCCAAACAAGACTCTAACATCCAAGCAATGGTCTCACCCCTATGATTAGGAATCTTGTAAAACATTATGATTTTTTTGTGTAATACCCAACTATGATCAATATAGTGGCACGTGACACAAATATAATTCTTATTTTGCACCGATATCCATATATTGGTGGTCAAACAAACTCTCTGACTGCTCAACAAAGCCTTCAACCTTTGCTTCTCTTTCTTGTATAAACCAATACACTCTTTTTGGAAGATGGTTCGGGATGGCAAGGTATGTCTAGGCTCTAAATAACCCAAAAGGTTAACAAATGCCGGATGCTCTATAACCTTGAATGGCAATTCACACTGAATAAACAAATTGGAAATCATCGTCTTTAATTTTTCGCGATCATATTGTCCTAACACTTGAGGACTAGATCTTTTACCATCAATCCTAACTCCAGTCTGTGATGGTGATTTATCCTTCGCAAGATTTTTATTCTTTCTAATGGGAGAGTTCGGACAAGAATATCCTAAGTGGTGAGACATTGATGAAGTACCATTTTTATAATAGCATCCATAAATCTTAAAGCAATAATTGCATTGAGCTTTAGGTGCAATGGGATCAACAGGTTCAATTCTTGTAAAATGATCCCATACATGAGATTGGTTAGTAGCCTTCTTGGCTCTTTTTGACTTTGGGGGGAGAGATGGTGTGGGTTTTGGGTATTCATAGAGGAAGGCACTAAAGGACTAGTGTTTTCCTCCATGTCCAATGAAATAGGCGCTGATCCACCAACACTACCACTAAAACTACTTTCCATATGTTTTAAACATAAAAAATAATGTATATGCTTCAGCATCAACAGAACCAATAATGAAAACACTAAACAGATAACAGAAATAAGAAATAAATAAATAAACAGCGAACACTGAAATTCCATGTGTCACAACAGTACTACTACTCATAAAAAATGGCAACCACCTTCTGATCCCAGCCCATAGAAGAGAAATACACAAAAGAAATATACACATAAGTAGAAGAGAAATATACACATAAAAAATGGCAACCACCTTCTGATCCCAGCCCATAGAAGAGAAATACACAAAAGAAATATACACATAAGTAGAAGAGAAATATACACATAAAAAATGGCAACCACCTTCTGATCCCAGCCCATAGCAGCCCATAGAAGAGAAATACACATAAGAAATATACACATAAGTAGAAGAGAAATATACACATAAAAAATGGCAACCACCTTCTGATCCCAGCCCATAGAAGAGAAATACACATAAGAAATATACACATAAGTAGAAGAGAAATATACACATAAAAAAATGCAACGGGAAGTACGAGTACTCAAAAACTCCTGATGGGCCTGAACTACATCCACTCAGCCCACTTCTATTTATTAAAATTCAATGAGAGAGCCCAGCCCATAAAATCTATCTAGTGCAGGGATCCTATCCACTATCCACCTCATTTAAAACGGTTGCTATATATACATGTAATGTAAAATAATATGAGCAATTTTAATTATTATGTTGTAAAAATGATTAGATTTATAAGTGAAAGCATCGTTGTGTACGTCCTCAACATCATATGAGGTGATCTCCAAATTGTTCAAAATATTATATCTTTAAAATTAAGTGGGTAATGTCCATTTCAAAAATCCTTGGGATATAATGAGACAATGGTGCCCCCATTGTGGCATCAAAATCACTTTTTAGATTGGTTATATCAAATTGATACCCCTACAACTTATAGAAGAAGATGATTTTTATGGCATCACCATACCAATTTTCACTCATCACTGGGACAATTAAGAAACATGCATGCCATCATGAGTACTCGAATATCAGCAAGTAATTTATATATATCTACACTTTTTCTCAACCAAAAGCAAGTAAACATTGAAATTAATTCCTTGTTTACTCATTAGTACTCTTTTCGTTTTCAACATATATATATAAATATATATATATTTATCGAAGATACAGCAAGCAAGCAGCAAACAAATTAACAGAGTAAAACAAGGTTAGGTTTGTGAAGAGACTCAAGGTCATGATCATGAGAAGGAAATTACTCCAAAATTTATAATTTAGAGAGTATTAAAAGCATAATAATCTCAATATGTTGGAAATGAGTTATAGTTTGGTCTGAATCAAAATCAAAATTTTGGAAATCAGGAAAGTGCTTCTTTGTCTGCATTATAAAATCAGGAAAGATGTTGGAAATGAGGGTTGTTTTGCATTAATTAAATAAAGAAACTTTCAACCTACTTTTCATATCACTTACGAAAATTCACAACCAAACCCTAACACACAAAAATCCTAAAATACCCAAAATTCACAACCAAACCCTAAAACACAAAAATCCCTAAACACATACAAACAAAATCCAAAGACTAAGACAGAGTATAGAGAGAGAGAGAGAGAGAGAGAGAGAGAGAGATGATCATACCGATAGTGGCGACATTTACGGGGGCGACCTCTCACGGGCGGAAACGGAATGATCGAGAGAGTTGGGAGACTTGAGGGCAAAGTGAGATGTGACTGTGAGATCGAGAGACTTGAGAGAGATGGAATCGAGCAACTGAACACTGAACAGAGAGTGAGCTCAGTGAAGACTGAAGAGTGAGAAGTCGCGACTGGAGAGTTGAAGAATGAAGATGACAAAGTGTTGCATCGTGAAGATTCTGAGACTGAAGAACGCACAAAATAACTTCGCTCGGCGTCGTTTTGGTGAAAATCCGGTTATCAAACCGGATAACCGGGTAAATAAACCGGATCCTGATCCGGATCTGGATTTATTTCACCCGCCCGGGTGCAATCCGGGCGGATACCCGCCCGGATATACCCGGATTTCCGGTTTCCGGACCGGACCGGAAAAAAATCCGGTCCAGTTGCACACCCTTACTCCCATTGCCTATTCTCCAAGGAAACTTCTAAGATAAACATTGAATGTATACTACAGTGTGGTAAATAAGGTAGTCGGCAACGCAAAATCACTGGTGGTAGAGATCACTGGGCAGCGACTATGACCAAATAAAAGATAGGTTTCTGCATTAGTAGGAAGAGTTGTTAGAAATGAGAAGAAATCCTGTGCGACAATGTCTATTTGAAAATAAAATGTAAGCTGACATGTCATCATCTGATTAGTTGGTGTAACATGGTGTTTGCACCACTTCCGGTTAGAAGATGGACTCAATAAATGGAAGACAGAAGATGAATTGATACGAAAGAAAGGCTTGTGGTGCAGTTGGCGTGTTCTAACTGCAAGAGCTGCAAGGCTGATTCCCCTTAATCCTAATCGTATTTATAAAGAATTTAATTATACACCTCTAAAGATAATTTAAATTTTTTTAAAAATATTTATAAAATTAATTTTTTGCTTAAAATTATAAGTACAATTATAAGTGGATGTATCACTAATCTTTAATAATTAAATCAAATTTCCAATAACTCTACAATACTTTATCAACATGCATACACTAATAATAAAATAGTAGTGAAATAGTTTTTAAATAATAAAAAATAATAATAAATTATTTAAAAATAATAATAACATAATCTCAAAATATCTCAAAAACTGTTATATATATTTCCCAACAAACCATTTGTTTGCAAGCTGCGCGTGAAGACCTGATATACATAACATTAAGAGAAATACTCTAGACAAAGAATTGTACACAAATAATCTCACAAATTAATATGGTTCGATGTGGTTCGTCCTATTATAAAATTACTTTTATTATAAAATAAATCTAATAGATCAGATAAAGTCACATCAATTTGTGATATTATTTTTGTAAAATTCGTTTGTAGATATAACAATACCCAAAATTAAAGAGAGGTAAAACGTTACAAAGTTCGTAAAGGACTAAAAAGGAGCATACGCATCTGTTGACAGCTGGGAAAGGTAGAAGAGATTTCATTTTGGATCAATTTCCGGTAAGTCTTCATTCCTTCACATGTTTGGAATTTTTTTGTTATGTTCTGGTTTCTACTTTCTATTGTTTAAGCATTTGTGCCGTAGGACATGTGCCAAGATCATCCCTCGTAATATCTCACATCCTATATTGTTCTCTTTTGAAAACTCAACAGTCAAAAGTTATTTCCAGATAACTGGAAAGAAACTTTATCACATTATCACATATCTGTTGTGATTGGAGGGGGAAAAAAAAAAAAAAGCTTCAATCATATAAAAATTGATGTGGTTTAATATGATATGTCAGATTGTAAAATTATTTTTATTATAAAATAAATCTAACGTATTATATGAAATAACGTCACTTTATAAATTTATTTTTATAAAATATTTTTATAATTATAACAATTCTCTCGGAGAAAATATGCTTCTTTTGCATTAGAATTTAAATGCCTTTAGTGTTTGTAGCTATGTTATGTGTTTTTTGCCCCACTAGTTGAAAGTGGAATATTCATGGGGCTAACTTCGTAGCTCGTCTTGGGTTGGCGGAATTGGTAGGAAGGACAGTTGGCAATAAATTGATACTAGTTTCATTCCTTCTATTAAAAAAATCTAGACGTAGGAAATGTTTGGAAACAAGTTTTATTTATTCTATCGCATCTTATTTTATTATATTCTATTTTCTTCTCAAATATCATTCAAATACAAATATTTTTAAACTAATTATTATAACATTTTCAAAGTAATCATTAAAACTTTTTCAAATTAATCATTAGAGTTTTTTCAAAATTTCAAATAAAAAATAAAAACAAATCAACTTTTTCAAATTTTAAAATAAAAATTATATTAAAAAATTATATTATAATAATATTATAACTTTATAATATTTTTTATTTAACTTTTTCTATCATATCCAAAAATTCAATAAATATTTAATTCAAACTATCTGACTACTATTTATAAACCATCTTACTACTATTTACAAATTTTTTATCTTATTTTATCTTATTCTCCAAACCTGAACGTAGTTTATTTGAATTGTTTTTGCTGTAAGCCAGTTTTGAGTTGGCAATCGGGTGGCGTTAGAATATTGGGGAATGTGATGATCACCAAGACAAAACGTGCAAATTGAGCGTTGTTATGCTCCTATTTAGACAGTTAAGATGAAGGATGAAAATTAAGGGACGATTTTGTAATACCATCTGTGGTCGATGTTGGAAATTCCCCCGAAAATTTATGTTGGAATTACTGTTTTAATTATGTTGGTTCAATGAGGCGATAAATTATAGTTTCAATAATGATAGGAGAAACTATTACATTCATATTTATAGGCATATAGTTTCTAACACTAATGGAGTAGGACTCGAGGCTTTAACAATAACCCCAAACCAAGTAACTAGTGAAACCTATGAATTAAATCCAATAGAAATAATAATTCAGTAACAAGATAAAATCCTACTAATACTTTTCTTTTCTTTAATAGTACTTTTCTTTACTAATGAAGTTACTTTAGAAAAATAAAAATAAAAAATTACACAAGTTCCCAGGTAAGCTTCTATCAGATTTATGGATAAATTAAAATCTGGGTCTTGAAATCAAATGTTTGTTTTTATTGGTGAGAAAGGCCCGGACTGATCTATCTGATTTTCAAGAAATCAATCTGATTTATTTACAAAGTGCCGAAGGGAATCTCAGGAGAGGAGCAAAGCAAAAATGGAAGCCACTGCATGGCCCAATATCAAAGTGAATGTTGATGTAGCTTTTGAAAAACCTAATGGTAGGATAAGAATAGGAGTTATTATCAGAGATTCAAATGGCAGGTTGCAAGCAGTAGTGACAGCTTCGAAGGAGTACATTTCTTCAGCTGCCCAAGCCGAATGTGTTGCCCTTCTTAGAGCTATGAATCTGTGCATTGAACTCGGTTTAAACCAAGTCTATTTTGAAGGAGATGCAAAGGTAATAATGGACGCAGTCAATTCTAAAAGTGAAGGCAATTTGCAGATTGAACTCGATTTCCGACGCATGACTTAGACTAACTAAGTCATGCAATTCTTAGACAGTACTCTCATAATTATCCTCATGTATCTTAGCTCACTCTACTTCTCATGACCATCCATCTGCACTACATGACTCCAAGCCACTCTGAGGCTCGAGCATCGTGTAACCATATATAGGACAGATTACTCATTATATATGGTGAATTCGTTCGACACGTGCGTCTAACCAGACAACACACGTACCTTACTCCTTTATCTCTTAAGACCATCATTTAATACATTGGTCACAGGCTCGTATGGCGAGCGTCATACTCTGTTACCAACCTTCTCATAACCCAGTTAGCACGACCCTTTATGCTAGCCGTACCTCATGACAGTTCATCTCAACACTTGACACGATGGGACTCTGTCCATGGACACACCTTACGTCACGCCACATAGCTCGAGACTAAATTCCAAACTATACCGTGACCCTGTCACGTCACCTCACATACATCCTAGGTCATCACAGCACAGTTTCATGATTGACCACGTCACTTCATGACGTTGCCCAATCATGCTTCCGTTACACTGATCTGATACTTTTTAACCACTTAGTACTTGGCCATAAGTCAACTACATGGCGACGCTCATCGCCGTAGACTATAGCCATATCACTACTACTGCACATACCGCACCACCTTGTGTCACGCCATATAGCTCGAGACCATTCTCAAGCTACACTGTGACCTGGTCACGTCACTTTTGACATTCCGCTACGTCACCTATACGTCAACTTCCAACTCATCATGAGTACGGTTCCTCACGTACTCCCGTCACAATGTGACACCTCGTCACGTTCCCGCTACGTCACTCTTACGCTAACTCTTCATTCATCGCAGGCACGACTTCTTAATCGACCACGTCACTTAGTGACGTTGCCCAATCATACTTTCGTTGCACTACTCTAATACCTTTTTAGCCACTTCGCACTTACTCCCGGCTATAGGCCGACTACGAGGCGACACCCATCACCTTGGACTACAGCCAAACTTCGCACACTATTTTAGGACACTGTTCCACAGTTCCCGACACCATACATCAAGCCCTTTGCCCATCAACTATGCAATCGCCTTTATCTTCGCGACACGCCATACGGTGTATCGCCGCACCTCATGGAGTACACTCCACATGTACTCCCTTCACAGGAATACACCACATCAAACGAAGACTTGAAATTGATAGGGTAGGGCCTAATGAGGTCGGTGAAGCTAATGGTATCGAAAGTTGGCCGTGGGTGGTGGCCGAAACGGTGGTTTTAGGCCACGAAATACAAATCGGAGAGGGTGTTTGTAGGGGTGGCTCCGACGATGGATCGGGGCAAAAAATGGGTCGGTTAGGACGGCAAGGTGCCGGTGAAGAAGTGGTGAAGAAATGGTGGCCAATGGTGGCCAGACGACGGCGGAACGGCGAGGAGAAGCCGTAGGCTTCGCACTGCTCACGGCGGCTAACGGAGGCGTTAAGCGGCCTGAAAACGGAGGGGTGAACTCGCTGGCAGCTGGGGAAGAGGATGGTGCCGGCGGTGAGGGCCATGGAGGGCCGGCGGCGGTGCTGGGTGGAGAGAGGCCGAATGGCGTGGGAGAGGAGAGAGAGAGAGAGTACGTGCTGGGCTTGTCCGAATGGGAAGGAAGAAGAAAAAAAAGAAGAAAAAGAAAAGAAAAGGAAGAGAAAAGAAAAAAGGAAAAGAAAAAGATGGGGAAAAGAAATGAGGTCCAATCCTCACCACTTTCGAGTCACAACTGATCCTCAAAAAAACTATTTTTAAAACAGTAAATTAAATAAATAAATAAATAACTTAAAACTAATTAAAATAAAATATTAAACTCCAGTAATAAACATACTAAAAAAAAAAAGCCAATTTAATTGTAGAACATTAATTAAAATCATAAAAGCACATTAAACTAATCACGCGTAAACACTTTTAAATTAAATTAAACGGCTCAAAAATAAATATTAAATTAAAAAGCCTTCAATAAAAAGCACGTAAAAACCAGAGTGTTACAGGCACCGCACGTAAACCTACCACTCTAGAAGGAGGATAGGATTACCTTCAAGATACTTGTGGATGTATAGTAGTAAGAAACAACCATACACATATGTATGGTGCAGATATCCATAGTTCAATGCAAAAGTTAACGTACTCAAAGGTAGTGCAGATACCTGTGAAGTAGATACCTGTGAAGTGATGCAGTATCAGCAAGAACGCACGGCTCAAGAGAACCTGTGTAGCATCCACAGTTCATGTTTAATCCAGCATTTAATATGGGAAGAAGATTCCAAGTTCATGTTAGTTTATGTTCAATTCAGATTCAGTTGACGTCATGTTTAGTTTACATGTCACGTATAGTTCGTCAATTCAATTCATGTCAGTTCCGAATTATCTCAGTTCATGTCATGTATTTTCCAAGTACATTGTAAAGACTAGCCTAGTATAAATATGTCAGTTCATGTCACGCAAAAATATTTAGCTCTTGCTTATTCAGTACTTGCCTATTCAGTAAAATATGTCACGTAATAAAAAGACGAATACTTTATTGACATATTACAGTACTTGCCTATTCTTTAATTAATTCACAGAAATGATTTTTAGGAAAGTACAAAGATGTGAATATCCTAGTTGTTTTTGCTGAGCTTTTGAGAATATGGATAGAGAACATTTTTCTTATTAGAGTCTACCTCCAAAATGTACATTCATATACACTACAAGAAATTAGGTATTTTCCAGCATTCAAAATCGTCGCAAAAACTCCTTATAATTGCTACATTTGATCATTTTCGTCAATTTTTAGTTCGCTACATTTTCAACGAAATTAAGCTCTCACTTCTGATCAATTTCAACGATAGCCAAAACTAATAGTAAATATTCAATATTACTGGAGATTTTATTTTGTTGCAAATGCCACAAAAAATAATGGAAATGGTGTGATCCGTTTACCACTAAATCGTTGAGAAAAGTCAATTGCAAAGATAAATATCGTCGCAAATGCTCAATTAATCGCCAAAAATAGTTCTTATTTCTAGCGATATAGAACTATCATTGCTATTATCTATTTCCAGCGAGTATTTATGACCGCATATAGATCATAAATCGCCGATAATATGCGTGACCTTTTTCAACAATTTTAGTTTTCATCGCACTTGAATGTATTTATGTCGAGAAATAGTCGTAAAAGCTATACCGCCTCCATAAAAAATCAATTGCGACGATTTAGTTGTCATCAGTATAGATATCTACATGTTAGGTCACGCCTATTTGCAGCGCATACAAATCGCAGGAATAGGAGCATTTGCATCGATTTTTCACATCGTCGCAAATGCCACAATGTCCTGTATACTATTTTTTCGGCGATCACGAATCGCCGCAAAATCTATCTTAAAATTTTCATATGCTCGTTTCCAAAAAGTCCTATTATCACCGCAAAGGCTGCTTTTGTTGTTCTTCTTTTTTCCCTTCGCCCAGAGACATTGGCTGGGTTTCATTTTCACACTTCATATAATGGAATAACGTTTATCTTATTAACACATAATTTATCTTATTTCAGGTCAGTCACTAAATATTTAGTGACATAATTATTAAGTAATATTGTTTAGTGACTGACCTGAAATAATAAATAAATTTGCTTTTAAAAAGATAAATTGCACTTAATGTTGTCGTGTAAAATAATATTGTTTCATTGCTATATAACACTTATAGTGTTTATCCAACGGTACCTATGCCTTATGATATCAAGTACTTAGAAATAGGAAACATAAAGGAAAAAGATTGGACTTTCATTATATGTACTCATAACATGTAGGATTCCCATGTTCAAATCTTTGAGCACCATTTTCATCTAATTTAATAAATTAATGACATTCATTCATCCAAACTCAGCTGGGAATTCACATTAATGTAGCAATGGGCTATACATTGGGGTGGACCAATCAGAACCCAGAACCAACAACTTAACTACTAAATATTGAGAACATATTATAAGTCAGACAGATTTGGAAATGTGCACATTTATTCAAATATATGTCAATTGTGCTGCTCCTCTATCTTTATAAATTATACCTAATTAGATATAAAAATATGCACCTGGGCATGAGAGGTGGGCAGAACAGCTTCTTACATGATTGCATCAATGCCCTTATACTTGTGGGATATTTGTTATTTCCATCTGGACAAACACCAATATGGCAGTTATACATAAAATGCATCAGTACACCCCATTAGAGCAGTTATAGCGGAGCACTGCATTCGCTGTGATGACAATTGAGGGAAATAAAATATATATAGTCATATAAAAAAACGTTGTAATATTATGTTTAAACCAACATAATGTCAGCGACAGAAGCATGTAAGCAAACCTGAATATGAGTAATCCATCAATCACCTCCAATATCCAACACCTAGATTTACATGTTAGGGCTTATGAAAAAACAAAACCAAACGACTAAACTATAAGTGTATAGAGAACCGTTAAACTCATTATGTTTGGTTGTGTATTACAATTTAGCAATACAAAAAGTGGTGTATGAGATCCCACTCTATTCGAGAATGAGAAGTTTTTGCTCTTTATAATGGTTCCAATGAGACTCCAATTGTATCATTGATTAGTCCTTTTGGAGAATATGCTCAGATGTAACTTGGGCCTCCCTTGGAGTGTTATATGAATGGTTGCATTGCATCTAGATTCCTATATATTTCGTTGCTACAAGACCTCAAAACATTTCTTACGTGCAACCAAATATAATCCACAAAATTATATGGCAATTTATTGTATGCCTAAATCATAACCAACAAAGCATATGCATCATCAGCCACCATACTATGAAGCCGTGTAGAAATATAATGCATGTGTGTCTGCACGTGTGTACTTTATATATGAAGCAACATTGCAACAGAAGGACCCATCCATCACGAGTGTGTGAAGTCATCTGTGTATTTTGTGGTGCTCCCAACTTCCATGTACGGACACACACGGAAATAGAGACACGGTATTGATGACGACACGGTCACGCAGCCCATCGACATCTGCTGAGTGTGTGCAATGCAACACGTGTACAATAAATAATACGCAGCGGAAAGGTTAAGTCAAATAACTAAGAACCAGAGTTTAATACAATACCAGAGTACTGAAAATCCACATGTCAACATAATACGATTTTTTATTACAAAACAACATCAAATCAAATTAAATACAATAAGCAAAAGCGGCAATAATCTTCAACACAAAATAGAGCCAATGTCCCTACTCCTCAGGCGCAACTGCATCCTCGGGCTCAGCCTCCTCAAAACCTACATCAAAATTTACAGTACAAAAAAGATGGTACTGCAGGTATGTAAAACTCAAAATGCTCCAAGACAATAAATATATTAAAACAACTAATGCTATGTATGCACATGATGACCCAAGCGTAAAAACCCGAGAAAAATTCCATTTCTCGAAAATCACAGTTTTCCCACACACGCCAAAAATTACCATTTGGCATAAAATAAAATCTAGGAATAATTACACTAATTCCAATTTTAACCGTATGTACCATGGCCTCCCCTAGGAGCCATCCATATACTCTGGCTTCCCATCTTCACCTCACGGGTAACGACCGTGCAAGTGATACATGAGTGATGTCCAGTTCCGCGCCCACCACGTACATAGTCAGGCATCCTCTGACCCCCGCCAGCCCGAGGAGTCACGGAGTAGGATCGAGAGCGCTACCATCTCATCCAAGTCCCGGGCAAAAGCCCCAGGGGACGACACTCAGTATATTCCGCTCCCGAGTGTCCAGAGGAGCTCCACCGAGATAATATCTCATCTCGGCTTGGGGGTGATACACACGCACCCATAAAACCTTAAATACAATTTTCTCAAAACACACACACACACACCCACGCATGCGTGCACAATGCCATAAAAGCAACAATTAACCAACAACCAACAGTTATCAGTACCAACAGATAACCAAACACAGTTTATAAAACAAGTTAGTGCAAAAATATATTAAAGTCTTTTGGAGAAATACTCACAGTGCTTGATAATAATTTTAGGAGGATCACGGAAAAACTAGAAGCACCATAACAGCAACTCCACAGTGTAAAAACACTGTGGTCGAATACACTGTAAACTCAAATTCCAATGGAGTCAAACGAAGACTTGAAATTGATAGGGTAGGGCCTAATGAGGTCGGTGAAGCTAATGGTATCAAAAGTTAGCCGTGGGTGGCGGCCGAAACGGCGGTTTAAGACCACAAAGTACAAATCGGAGAGGGTGTTCGTAGGGCAGCTTCGGCGACGAATCGGGGCCAAAAATGGGTCGGTTAGGACGGCAATGTGCCGGTGATGAAGTGGTGAAGAAATGGTGGCCAATGGTGGCTGGACAGCGGCGGAACGGTGAAGAGAAGCCTACGGCTTCGCACGGCTACTGGCGGCTAACGGCAACGTTAGCTGGCCTGAAAATTGATGGGTGAGATTGCCGATGGCTGAGGAACCGAACGACACCGGCGGTGTCGACCATGGTGGCCGGCAACGGCGACGGTAAGGGAAAACCCGACTGGACATGAGAGAGGAGAGAGAGGGTACATCGAGCTATGCGGTCCGAATGGGGAAGAAAGAAAGAAGAGAAGAAAAAGAAAAGAAAAGGAAGAGGAAAAAGAAAAGAGAAAAAGAAAAATATGGGAAAAAGAAATGAGATCCAATCCTCACAACTTTCGAGTAACAACTGATCGTCAAAAATATTATTTTTAAAACAGTAAATTTAATAAATCAACTTAAACTTAAAACTAATTAAAATAAACTATTAAACTCCAATAATAATCACTCTTTAAAATAAAATTCAATTTAATTGAAGAACACTAATTAAAATTATGAAAGCACATTAAAATAATTCTCGATTTAAAAATCATAAAATAATCTCGCGTAAACACTTTTAAATTAAATTAAACAGCTCAAAATCAAATATTAAATTAAAAAGTCCTTCAATAAAAATGCACGTAAAAATCGGAGTGTTACGTATTTGGGATTTGATTGTTATAAGTTTCTTTTTGATAATTATTCATCTTTGCATTCCCAATTTGTGTGAATCAAAACAATAAGATTAGTCTGGGAGGCTGGCAATCTTAAGTAAAAAAGTAATGGGATTTTTATAGTGATTTAAAAAGGCAGCTATATCTGTTTGATTCAAAAAAAAGGAAAATCAGAAACTTACAACTAGTAGCATCGTCCTCATTCATCCCCAGAAAGAGAGCAGTGTCTTGGATGCTTATCGTAGAATATGCTAAGAGCAGCAACTGAAACATCCTCTGTACAAAGCTCTACAATATAAGGGAAGTTGACACAAATCAAGAATAATGGACAATATTTCAGTAAATATTTTGTGTAATACCGAAAATCATGCCATATATTTTCTGTAATTAACACTCTGTAACTGCTGAATATTTTAGTCATAATGTCTGTATATTTCCTTAGATAGAATCATAGCGTTGTATAGAAAGTCTTAGAAGAATCAATACAAATCCAAACACTTAGCCACCCTCTTCCACCGAAAATCCTCTTGATGTTTTCAATATTACAACTCAAATCAATGAGAAACTCATACCCTCAACCTTTCCCCAATGGCATGCCCAATTTGAAGCACTTCTAATTGGCTATGATCTCATGGATTATGTCAATAGTGTTTCCCAATATCCCTCTCCCGATGGTACCGCATTATCTATTGCCCAAAAAACTCACTAGGTTAGACAAGATAAGCTAATCCTTAGTGCTATCCTTGCCTCCACATCCACAACTATTACTTCACTCATTGCCACAACCAAAACCTCTCATAAGGCATGTAAACAATTAACAAATGTGTATGCAAGTCGATCGCGTACAAGGGCAATGCAACTCAAGGAAGAACTGACCTTGATCCAACGTGGGAATCGAACAATTCCATATTACCTCCATGCAGTTAAAGCCTTGGCTAATGAGATAGCCCTCATTGATCATCCAATCTTGGAAGATGATCTAACCCTTTATGTCCTCAATGGCTTGGGTCTTGATTTCCAAGAAATGGCTGCAACTATTCGGGCAAGAGAAAAATTGTAACACCCCGGTTTTTACGTGCTTTTTATTGAAGGGCTTTTTAATTTAATATTTGTTTTTGAGCCGTTTGATTTAATTTAAACGTGTTTACGTGAGATTAGTTTAATGTGCTTTTATGATTTTAATTAGTGTTTTACAATTAAATTACCTCTTATTTTAAAGTATGTTTATTACTGGAGTTTAATATTTTATTTTAATTAGTTTTGAGTTTGTTTTGATTTATTTAATTTG
>QEOT01001418.1:206597-239088 GCA_003123785.1 Pterocarya stenoptera
TTCCCAAGACTGCTTTTAGGTCGCGGTATGGTCATTATGAGTTCAAGGTGATGCCTTTTGAGTTGACTAATGCTCCTGCAGCTTTTATGGATTTGATGAACCGAGTTTTTCGACCGTATCTGGATTCTTTTATGGTGGTATTCATTGATGATATTATGATTTATTCTCGAAACTTGGAAGAGCATGCTTATCATCTTCGTCTGGTGCTTGGGAAATTAAGAGAGCATCAGTTGTATGCTAAGCTTAGTAAATGTGAATTTTGGCTGGAAGAAGTCAAATTTCTTGGGCATGTGATTTCTCGAGATGGAGTGGCTGTTGATCCTAGCAAGGTAGAAGCTGTTTTGTCTTGGCCTCATCCTTCAACGGTGCGCGAGATTCGGAGTTTCTTGGGACTTGCCTGGTATTATTGGAGATTTGTTGAAGGTTTTTCTCGATTATCTGGACCTCTCACCGCTTTGACTAGAAAGAATGTTGAGTTTGTTTGGTCAGATTGATGTGAGAGGAGTTTCCAAGAATTGAAGAAGAGACTGACAACAGCTTCTATTTTGGCACTTCCGGAGCCACACAAGCCGTTTGTGGTTTTTAGTGATGCATCTAAGTTTGGATTGGGATGCGTTCTTATGCAAGAGGGACGAGTTGTTGCTTATGCATCTCGTCAGTTGAAAGTTCATGAGAAGAATTATCCTACTCATGATTTGGAGTTGGCAGCTGTGGTGTTTGCTCTTAAGATTTGGCGTCATTATCTGTATGGAGAAGTCTGTGAAGTCTTAACTGATCACAAGAGTTTGAAGCATTTGTTTTTTCAGAAGAATCTCAACATGAGGCAGAGGTGATGGTTAGAGCTGATTAGCGACTATCAATGTGAGATCAAGTATCATGCAGGGAAAGCTAATCTAGTTACTGATGCCTTGAGTAAGAAGTCTCAGTTAGTGGATGAGGCAGAGTCGTCAGGATTGGACTCTCTTCTTTATGGGATGAGGAGACTTCTTATTGAGAGTTCGCAGCAGGAAGAATTGCTCTCTTCAGTTTTGAATGTTCGAGTAGTTGATTTTGAAGAATTGAAGACTTTCCAGAGAAGGGATTCAAAGTTGTTAGATATCAGAAAGAGAGTCAGGAAGTCTAGAGGACCCGTGCACTACAGTTTGGATAAAGATGGTGTTCTTCTGTTTCGAGATCGAAGAGTGATTCCCAGAGATTCAGAATTTAAGGAGCGAATCTTGGCAGAAGCTCATACAGCTCCTTATTCAGTTCATCCTGGAAGCACAAAGATGTATCGAGATTTAAAGAGGAATTTCTGATGGGAAGGTATGAAGACGGATATCGCCCTGTTTATTGAGAAGTGTGATGCGTGCCGTCAAGTTAAGGCTGAGCATCAAAGACCTACTAGTAAGCTTCAACCTCTCCCTATTCCTGAGTGGAAGTGGGATGCATTTCTATGGATTTTGTAGTAGGTCTTTCGAGGACTCCTAGTGGAAAGAATTCAGTTTGGGTGATCGTGGATCGGTTGATCAATAGTGCCCATTTCTTGCTTGTAAATAATGCAGACTCTTTGGGTGAATTAGCACGGTTGTATGTTAAGGAGATTATGAGGTTGCATGGAGTACCCAAGAGTATTGTGTTGGGCAGAGACCCGCATTTCACGTCGCGTTTTTGGAAGAGTTTGCAGGCAGCTCTAGGCACTAATTTGAAGTTTAGTACTGCATATCATCCTCAAACCGACAGTCAGTCCGAGCGTACTATTCAAACTCTGGAGGATATGTTACGGGCATGTGTTATGGAATTTCAAGGGAGTTGGAAAAATCAGTTGTCGTTGATAGAATTTGCTTATAATAACAGTTTTCATGCTTCCATTCAGATGGCCCTGTATGAAGCTTTGTATGGGAGGAAGTGTAGATCACCTTTGTGTTGGGATGAAATGGGTGAGAGTAAATTAATTGGGCCTGAATTAATCCAAGTAATGCAAGAGCAAGTCCGAATTATAAGAGCTAAAATGGCAGTAGCGCAAAGTCGTCAAAAAAGTTATGCAGATACGAGGAGAAGAGACTTATCTTTTGAGGAAGGTGATTGGGTTTATCTTAAAGTCTCTCCTATGAAAGGCGTTAAGCGCTTTGATAAGAAAGGAAAGCTTAGCCCAAGGTATGTTGGACTTTTTCAGATTTTGGACAAAGTTGGGACTATTGCTTACAGAATTGCTTTGCTAGAGTATTTTGGAAAGGTTCATAATGTGTTCCATGTGTCCTCGTTGAAGAAAAGTTTTGGTCAGCAAGAGCCGCGTTTTGTCGATCCAGAACCCATTCAACTGCAGCCTAACCTTACTTATGAGGTTGCCCCGACTCAAATTGTGGATTGGAAGGAGCAAAGGTTGAGATCTAAGTCGATACCTTTGGTGAAGGTAGTTTGGGGTGATCCGTTGGCTCAAGATTTCTCTTGGGAAAGAGAAGCGGACATGATGGAGCAATACCAGTTTTTGTTTGGATAAATGGCGGTATGTCTCTTAAGCCTATCTTTTTGTTGCATTTCATGCCTGTCTTTAGCATTAATGTTTAACCCTACAATTTCGAAGACGAAATTTATTTTAAGGAGGGGAGGTTGTAACACCCCGATTTTTACGTGCTTTTTATTGAAGGGCTTTTTAATTTAATATTTATTTTTGAGCCGTTTAATTTAATTTAAACGTGTTTACGCGAGATTAGTTTAATGTGCTTTTATGATTTTAATTAGTGTTCTACAATTTAATTGCCTTTTATTTTAAAGTATATTTATTACTGGAGTTTAATATTTTATTTTAATTAGTTTTGAGTTTATTTTGATTTATTTAATTTGCTGTTTTAAAAATAGTTTTTTTGAGGATCAGTTGTGACTTGAAAGTGGTGAGGATTGGACCTCATTCTTTTTCTCCATCTTTTCTTTTCCTCTTCCTTTTCTTTTCTTTTTCTTCTTTTTTCTTCTTTCCCGTTCAGACGTGCAGCTCGACCCGCTCTCTCTCTCTCTCTCTCTCTCTCCTCTCTCACGTCCGATCGGTCTTTAGCTTACCGTCACCGTTGCCGGCCGCCGTGGTCGACACCGCCGGTGCCATTCGGTCCCTCAGCCACCGGCGACCTCACCCATAAGTTTTCAGGCCGCCTAACTCCGCCAATAGCCGTGCGAAGCCGCAAGCTTCTCTTCACCGTTCCGCCACCGTCCGGCTACCATTGGCTACCATTTCTTCACCACTTCATCATCGGTACCTTGCCGTCCTAACCGATCTATTTTCGGCCCCGATCTGTCACCGGAGCCGCCCCTTCGAACACCCTCTCCGATTTGAACTTTATGGCCTTAAACCACCGTTTCGGCCGCCACCCANGGAATTTGGATTTACAATGTATTCGGCCACAGTGTTTTTACACTGTGGAGTTGCTGATTTGGTGCTTCTAGTTCCTCTGTAATCCTCCTGAAATTATTTCCAAGCACTGTAAGTATTTCTCCAAAATACGTTTAAGACTTTAATATATTTTTTGCACTAACCTGTATTATAAACTGTGAATTGGTTATCTGGTTGTACTGATAACTGTTGGTTGTTGGTATCTGTTGCTTTCATGGCATTGTGCACGCATGTGTGGGTGTGTGTGTGTTTTGAGAAAACTGTGTTTAAGGTTTTATGGGTGCGTGTGTATCACCCCCAAGCCGAGATGGGATATTATCTCGATGGAGCTCTTCTGGACACTCGGGAGCGGAATATACTGAGTGTCGTCCCCTGGAGCTTTTGCCCAGGACTTGGACGGGAAGGTAGCGCTCTCGATCTGACTCCGTGACTCCTCGGGCTGGCGAGGGTCAGAGGATGCCTGGCTATGTACGCGGTGGGCGCGGAACTGGGCATCACTCATGTATCACTTGCACGGTCGTTACTCGTGAGGTGAAGATGGGAAGCCACAGTATGTGGATGGTCCATAGGAGATGCCATGGTGCATACGGTTAAAATTAGAATTAATGGAATTATTCCTGGTTTTAGTTTTTATGCCAAATGGTGTTTTTGGTGTGTGTGTGGAAAATTGTGATATTTGAGAAATGGTATTTTTCTCGGATTTTACGCTTTGGTCATCATGTGCATACATAGCATTAGTGGTTTTAATATATTTATTGTCTTGGAGCTTTTTGGGTTTTACTTACCTGCGGTACCATCTTTTTGGTACTGTAGATTTTGATGCAGCTTTTAAGGAGGCTGAGCCCGAGGATGCGGCTCCGCCTGAGGAGTAGGGACATGGGCTATATTTTGTGTTGAAGATTATTGCTGCTTATGCTTATTGTATTTTATTTGATTTGATATTGTTTTGTAAACAAAAATCGTATTATATTGACATGTGGATTTTCAGTATTCTGATATTGTATTAAACTCTGGTACTTAGTTATTTGACTTAACCTTTCCGCTGCGTTTGTTTATTGTACACGTGTTGCATTGCACACACTCAGCACATGTCGATGGGGTGTGTGACCGTGTTGTCGTCATCCCGGGTGTCTCAATTTCCGTGTGTGTCCGTACATGGAAGTTGGGGGTGCCACAAAAATCACTTGCCTTTTGAAGAGCTCCATGACTTACTTGGTGGGCATGAGAGCTACTTAAGGAGGATGGAAGCTATTACCCAGCAGCTCGTTGCTACTGCAAATTTCACAACCAGGAAATTTGGTTTTCCAGGACCACAACAGCTCGTCCAATAGGTCAATGGGCTGTGACAAGCGACGAGCAACAACAACTCTGGCCATTCCAATTCCAATCAACAGCGCTACTAGCCCAAATGCCAATTTTGTGATCAAATGGACCACACGGCTAAGAACTGTCCACAGTTGTAGTCACATGAAATGATTGTAAATTGCAGTGCAACATCTAATGCTCAAGAAAATAAATGGCTTATTGATTCTGCAGCTTCTCATAATATTACTGATGATCTTAGAAATTTATCCATTCACTCTGAATATGATGGAACTGACGAAGTTGTTCTTGGTGATGGTACAGGTTTGGCTATCTCACACATTGGTTCCTTGGTCTTATCGACACCCAAAATTTTTTTCATCCACATGAAACACTTTTTGTCCTTAATATTCACAAGAATTTAGTTTCCGTTCATCATTTGACAAAACTCAATAATGATTTTATTGAGTTTCGCCATTTTATTTTTTTGTGAAGGAACGGACAACGGGGGCGATCCTACTAAGAGGTGCATGTCAAAATGGCGTCTACATGTTTCCAAACTCAATGGTAGCTTCTTCTTCTCCAAAAATAGTTGCTAATGTGCATGAATGAACCTCGATTGATGGGTGGCACAAGCATCTTGGACATCCCATCAATTAAACTTATTCAAAATCTTGTCAATATCGTTTCTCTTCCGCTTACTTCAAATAAATTGCCATCCTCATGTACTTCTTGTTCTAATAATAAAGCACATCAACAGCCATTTGGTTCTACAAGTTTTCAAAGTCATTCTCCACTTGAAATAATTTACACCGATGTTTGGGGACCCGCTCACTACACTGGTTTGGATGGCTCTCGGTATTACCTTATTCTTGTTGATCATTACACAAAATACATGTGGTTTTATCTGATGGCTACAAATTCATGTGTATCTACCATTTTTTCACAATTCAAAAATCTTGTTGAAACTCGGTTTAAGTCAAAAATAAAAAGTTTGTACTCTGACAATGGTGGCAAATTTCTAAGTCTCAAAAAATACCTGTCTTTACATGGTATAAGTCACTACACCACTGCCCCCTACACCTCCCAACAAAATGTTGTTTCTGAACGACGTTATCATCATATTGTGGAAACGGGTCTCACATTACTCCATGATGCCTCTCTACCCCTCTCATATTGGCCTCATACTTTTCAAACTGCCACGTATCTCATAAATCGTCAACTGACTCGACTTCTTCAAAACAAGTCTCCTTTTGAGGCTCTTTTTGGTCAAAGACCCAATTATCTCAAAATAAGAAAATTTGGATGTTTTTGCTATCCACTCACAAGACCATACAATACCCACAAATTACAGCCCAAGTCCACTCCATGCATTTTTCTCGGATACTCTCAAACTCAAAATGCATGGATCCCAACACCCATCGACTGTACCTATCCCGACATGTCACATTTGATGAAGTGCAAAGCCCAATAAACTCAATCCACTCACACGGCCCAATCCTGAATGAAAGACTTTCATCAATCTCTCCTTCTTTCATTCCTTCTTCACCGAACTTGTGTCTTCACACTATGCTTTCCTCTGTTCGAGTGCAACTGTGCATCCCAACATGCGAATCCTAGCCACCAGCGAGCTCGGAACCTGCTGTCATCACCGCTGCACCACCTTTAGGTAACACCCTATCTCCCTCTCCTAATGATTTCATTGAATCACAAGGTGCCCTAGGTTCCAAAATATTAAACTCAAAGTTTCCATCCATAAATTCCAATTTAAATGTCATAGCAGCACATGCATCCTCTGATCAAATGTGTTCTGTTGACAATGAAATTCCCCCATCCAGAACCCATCCCATGACCACTCGGTCCATGAAAAATATCTTCAAACCTAAACAACTGAACACAGTTTCAAAACATCCTCTCCCTCCATCTCTTGAACCCACATGTGTCAGCCAAGCTGTATCTCACCCTTAGTGGCGTGATGCTATGTCCAATGAGCTCACTGCTCTCATGCGGCATGGCACATGGGACTTGGTACCACCTCCAAAAAACTGTAACCCAGTGGGATGTAAGTGGGTGTTTAGGGTAAAAAGAAAGGTTAATGGGTCAGTAGATCAATTTAAAGCAAGATTAGTTGCAAATGGATATAATCAACGACCTAGAGTTAATTATAAGGAAACTTTTAGTCCTGTGGTTAAACCGGCCACAATACATTCAATGTTAACATCGGTAGTTATGAATGGATAGGATTTGAGACAAATGGATGTTAAAAAGCCTTTTTTACATGGGAAGTTGATTGAAACTGTTTATATGATCCAACCTCCTAGTTTCAAAGATATGTAAAAAACTGACCATGTATGCAAGTTAAGAAAGGCCATCTATGGCCTCAAACAAGCCCCTTGGGCATGGTATTCCGCTTTGAAAAATGCTCTCATTGAGCTCGGTTTCCAAAATTCTAAAGCTGATTCTTCATTGTTTATCTATCGACATGAGTATATTACATGCTATTTTCTTGTTTATGTCAATGATATTGTCATTACGGGAAATGATCAACACTTTGTGGAAACTGTTATTTAGAAACTTGGCGATCAGTTTTCTTTGAAAGATATGGGTTCTCTCCACTTCTTTCTAGGAGTGGAAGTAATTCCAACTCATGCAGGTTTATTCTTATCATAACATAAATATGTTCGTGATATTCTGAAAAATACAACCATGATTGGTGCAAAGGATGTTTCAACACCAATGTCAACTAGTACACCTCTTCATTTGGTGGATGGCACTGTTGTAGTTGAGTGTAGAGTATCGGCATATCATTGGCAACTTGCAATATCTCTCCTTAAAACGTCCAGACATTTCTTTTACAGTCAAAAAATTGTCTCAGTTCATGCACAAGCCAACTGTAACTCATTGGACATCAACTAGGAGGCTTCTTCAGTATCTCAAACGTGCAATCTTTCATCGCATTCAAATCAAAAAATCTGCATCTCCATGTTTAACAACATACAGTGATGCCGATTGGACTATAAATATTGATGATCGAAAATCTATATTAACATATATTACATTTCTTGGTTCCAATCCAATCTCGTGGAATTCAAAGAAATAATGAGTTGTTGCTCATTCATCTACAAAAGCTGAATATCGATTTCTTGCCAATGCATCATCTGAAACCAGGTGGTTGCTTGCTCTTTTCCAAGAACTCGACTTCCCACTCAAGACACAACCTTCTCTTCTTTGTGATAATCTTGGAGCAACTCATTCAAGTTTTAATCCAGTTCAACACTCAAGGATGAAGTATATTCAAATTGATCTACACTTTGTGCGAGATTTAGTTCAAAAGGGAACTCTCAATGTCCGGCATGTGGACACTCAAGATCAACTGGCAGACTTAATGACAAAAGCATTGTCCAGGCAGCATATATAATTCCTAACAAACAAGATTGGTCTTGCCAATGAAAGCTCAATCTTGCAGGGGCGTATAAGGGAAGTTGACACAAAGCAAGAATAATGAACAATATTTCAATAAATATTATGTGCAATACTGAAAATCATGCCATATATTTTCTGTAATTAATACTCTATAACTGATGAATATTTTAGTCATAATGTCTGTATATTTCCTTAGATAGAATCATAGGCTTGTATAAAAAGTCTTAGAAGAATCAATATAAATTATGCGTTACAGTTTCCATTGATATCTCTTGCAATATTTTTTTCTCTATATGCAAAAGGTTTAGAAGAAAATTCTTATTGAGTTGGTGACCTAAAGTGTCATAATGCCAATCAACGTTGATGGGAAAAAGTAACAAGACACAATCAAGATGCTTTATTTCATATATCAATCAGTTGGGAGTTCACATTAATAAATTAATAAATCAAATGGTCTAATTTAATAAATTAATGACATTCATTCATCCAAACTCAATTGGGAATTCACATAAATGTAGTTATGGGCTATACACTGGGGTGGACCAATCGAAACCCAGAACCTACAACTTAACTACTAAATATTGAGAACACATTACAAGTCAGATAGATATGGAAATGTGCAGATTCATCCAAATATGTCAACTGTGATGCACCTCTATCTTTATAAATTATATCTAGTCAGATATAACAATATGCACCTGGGCATGAGGGGTGGCCAAAACAGCTTCTTACATGACTGCAGCAATGCCCTTTATACTTGTGGGATATTTGTTATTTCCATCTGGACAAACACCAATCTGGCAGTTATACATAAAATGCATCAATACACACCATTATAGCAGTTATAGCGGAGCACTGCATTTGCTGCATTGACAATTGAGGGAAATAAAATATACAAGATGAACATTGGGTTAGCATCCCATATAGAAAACATTGCAGTCATCTTGCTTCTTACATGACTGCATTTGCTCCACTGGGTTCATTGCCTTTTCATCACACTCTACGCAAGATGACCATTCTCAATATTCATGTTCATCTTGAAGGGGGGTGTTGGAGTATAGCATCCCATATAGAAAACATGGAGTTAAAGTCCAAAGAAGAAAAGGTCAAGGCTAAAGAAGACAATATACATTAGTTAGTTATTTTTTGTTATCTTGATTTTTAGTATAAATACATGTAAATACAAATGATTACTCACTTGATTCATTCAATACAATTCCTTTCAAATAGCCTACGTGCATCATACTTTTCTGTTTCTTATACTTTTCATTTCTAGTTTGTGAAACTCTTGACATGGTATCAGATTAGTATAATTCTGCAACTCATTTTCCCTAGTGGAAATTGCTTCTTTCTTCAAGATTTTCTGCACTACATTGATTTTTTGTAGTGATTCTTCTGTTGTTCTTTCTATTCTCTGCTCTTCTTGATTTTCTTGAAATGGCTTCTATCAGCTCTACAGACTCTGTCAATTCAATTCCACCAAATAATCCATTAGATAATTCATCAAGTCCATATTATCTGCATCTGAGTGATAACCCTTGTCTCAGAGATTTTTAGTGGTGATAACTATGTTGCTTGGAGCCACTCGATCACCATTGCTTTATCTATCAAGAATAAAGTAGCTTTCATTGATGGCTCAATTCGACCTCCAAACCTTTCTCAGTCAATTCTTCACACAGCATGAATAAGGGCCAATAATTTGGTACTTTCTTGATTGATAACTCAATTTCCAAAGATATTCGAAATAACTTGTTGTATGTTAATTTAGCTCTTGATCTTTGGAATAAATTGAAAACACGGTATCTAAGAAGTGATGGACCAAGAGTTTTCCATCTTGAGAAATCTTTGAGTTGTATAAACCAGGGCTCTTCATCTATTACTAAGTATTTTAGTGCCTTCAAAGCATTATGGGATGAATATGTTTGTTTTCGTCCTTTCCCAACTTGCACTTGTGGAAAAATATCAAGTTGCACATGTGATATCTTTCCTTTTTTGTTACAAAGGCAGCAGTCAAATTATGTTATGAAATTCCTTGTTGGTTTAAACGAGTCGTATGCATCTATCAGAAGTCAATTACTTCTTTCCATACCATTACCAACTATGGCAAAGGTTTTTTCTTTACTACTTCAAGAAGAGAGCCAAAGGCAACTGACCAACTCAGTCTCAACTAAAACTCATGCATTGATGGTAAAACAGTTCTCTACTCCAGCAGCAAATCAATACAAGTTCTCAAAAGAAAAGGCCAAGAAGTCTTCACTCCATTGTACACATTGTGGGTATAATGGATACACTATTGAAAAGTGCTTCCAACTTCATGGATATTCTCCTGGATGGACTAGACCAAAAGGAAAGAGAAACTATTCTGCTGCTCATGCTACCATTTCAACCAATGAAGTTTGTGTTCAAAAGAAGGATGAGTCTCACATGGTTTTTTTAACCTCAGAAGAATTTAATAAACTTTTAGCTCTTGCCAATTCTTCACAATCTTCTCAGCCTTCTTCAAATATCCGAATACCTTAGCCTGTAACCTTGTTACTTTTGCCCAATTCTCAGGTAATTTTTTCTGCAATTCTGTTTCTGCTAAACCAAATCTCTCTTGGATATTAGATACTGGTGCAACAAATCACATGATCTGTTCACCACATTTCTATTGTTCTCTCTAAATGTAATATTTGTAAGATTGGCTCTAAATGTAATATGTTCAACACGTATATTGCCATTGAAGTGATACGAGTCTGTGTAGTATCGTCACGAGGAGGAGATGCATTGTAGCTTGTTTTGTTTAATTCTGGTCTGGTTTGGGATTGTTTAGTGGTCAGGCCTTAGTTTTGAAGTCTTAATATAGGCTTGTTTAGTAGTGTTTTTATTTTTTTGATGTAGCTTGGGTGGTATTGGGGAGGATTTTATTATTTTCCCATATACCAGATATGTAACCACGGTTTTCCTCCGTCAAAAGTGAGGACTCTATTAATAAACTTGAGACAGGGCTGCTATGTGGGTCGCTACTGGCTCTTCTATTAAAAAAAATATATCTATAAATCTACCTAATGGACAGATTATTCTAGCCACACACATTGGTACAATTTGCATTTCCAATAATCTTTTCCTGCAAAATGTGTTGTGTGTACCCTCATTCTCATTCAATATTTTATCTATTTCTAAGCTAACACAACAATCTAATTTTTTTTTTTTTGTCTTTATTTGGAACTCATTGTCTTTTGCAGGACCAATCAAAGAGGAGGATGATTGGGATTACATTTGAAAAAAAAGGACTATATCATTTTGTACCTTCTTGCACAACCTCTAAATCTAATTCAGTTCACTTTTCTGCTGTTTCTCAAAAATCCTTAGACCTATGGCACTATAGATTAGGCCATGTATCTTTCTCTAAACTTTCTTCCCTCAAACACTTAGATTCTTCTATCTCTATGGATTGTTAACATATATGTGATATCTGTCCTTTGGCAAAGTAAGGAAGATTACCTTTTCCTGTATCACATACAAATTTTTGCTACTATTTCTTATTCAGGTTAAAAATATTTCTTGACAATTGTTGATGATTTCACACGATGCACTTAGGTTTACATGCTTAAAGCTAAGTCTGAAGTTCCATTTCTGCTAAAAACTTTTTGTATAATGATAAAAACTCAATTTAATGTTGCTGTCAAAACCATAAGGTCAGATAATGGACCTGAATTGTTTCTCACATATTTTTATAGTGAAAATGAAATTTTACATCAAAAAAATTGTGTAGAAACCCTACAGCAAAATGGAACAGTTGAAAGAAAGCATCAACATTTACTTAATACAGCTAGAGCACTAATGTTTCAATCAAATATTCCATTATCTTTTTGGAGTGACTGTGTTCTCACAGCAACTCATATAATCAACAGAACACCAACCACTCTTCTTAATAATAAAACCCCTTATGAAATGCTTTTCAACAAAACACTAAAACTATCTCACAGCAGCTCAATAACAACTTCATCTGAACCCAACACATACAAACAAGTTGTCCAATTTCCAGAATGGCAACAAGCTAGGAAAAATGAATTACATGCTTTAGAGTTAAATAAAACATGAGAGCTTGTAACTTTACCTAAAAATAAACAGATAATTGGTTGTAAATGGGTATTCAGAATCAAATACAAATCTAATGGAACTATAGAAAGACACAAAGCAAGATTAGTGGCAAAAGGTTACACTCAACAAGAAGGGTTAGATTTTTTTATACCTACTCACCTGTTGCCAAGATTACTTCCATTCGACTTCTACTTGTTGTTGTTGCAATTAAAAATTGGCATATTCACCAACTAGATGTAAATAATGCATTTTTACATGGTGAATTACATGAAGAGGTTTACATGGACTTGCCTCCTAGACTGCCTAATCAGACCAACAAAGTTTGTAGACTTTTAAAAAGTCTCTATGGTCTTAATCAGGCATCTAGACAATGGTTTGAGAAATTGTCTAACTCTCTCATCACCTATAGTTTCACTCAAGGAAAATCTGACTGCTCATTGTTTATCAAAAAGTTAGCAACCTCTTTTATGGCACTGCTTGTTTATGTTGATGATGTGCTGCTAGTAAGTGATGATTTGGAACAAATTCAACTCTTGAAGAAGTTCTTACATGATCAATTTACAATTAAAGACTTGGGACTATTGAAATATTTTATTGGTTTAGAAATAGCAAGATCTAAAATTGACATTTCACTTTGCCAACAAAAATATGCCTTGGACATATTACAAGATACTGATAACCTTGGCTCAAAACCTGCTGCTTTCCCAATGGAATCAAATCTCAAACTCACTGTTGATGATCCAGAGCTTTATGAAGATCCATCAAAGTATAGGAGACTAGCTGGTAGATTGTTATACTTGACAATTACCAGACCAGATCTTGTTTATTCTGTCCAAGTGTTAAGTCAATTTCTAGCAAAACCAGCTGTCAGTCATCACAAAGCAGTAATGGGGGTCCTCAGGTATCTGAAAGCTACACTAGGGTTGGGTTTGTTTTTCTCATCATCATCAGAACTTCAACTCAAAGCCTTCTCAGACAGTGACTAGGCAAGCTGCCTCAACACCAAGAGAAGCATAACAGGTTTTGTAATATTTTTGGACAAATCCCTAATTTCTTGGAAGTCCAAAAAGCAAGCCACATTTAGTAGATCCTTTGTTAAAGCAGAGTATCAATCTGCAAGTCTATGCCTTGCAAGACTTGCAGATTGATCATCAACAGCCCACAGCTCTATACACAGATAGCAAATCAGCAATTTCTATTGCCACCAACCCAGTTCAGCATGAAAGAACTAAGAATATACAAATTGATTGTCACTTGGTTCGAGAGAAATTGCAAGAAAAGCTCATCAAGCTGTTTTACATTCCCTCTCGGCTACAGTTGGCAAACATACTCACCAAGCCACTGGGTTCATTGCCTTTTCATCACACTCTACGCAAGATGACCATTCTCAATATTCATGTTCATCTTGAAGGGGGGTGTTGGAGTATAGCATCCCATATAGAAAACATGGAGTTAAAGTCCAAAGAAGAAAAGGTCAAGGCTAAAGAAGACAATATACATTAGTTAGTTATTTTTTGTTATCTTGATTTTCAGTATAAATACATGTAAATACAAATGATCACTCACTTGATTCATTCAATACAATTCCTTTCAGATAGCCTACGTGTATCATACTTTTTTGTTTCTTATACTTTTCATTTCCAGTTTATGAAACTCTTGACAATAGGCAATGCTTTCGAAAAGAGAAAACAGATTGTTGATTGGGCTTAGTTGGCTTAGTTCACACCAAATAAAAACATCGTTTGAAGGCTTAGTGGATTGGGCATCATAAGTCTACCATCGCAATAAATTACAAAAGGGCGAAAAAACAACACTTGCCTGAGAATGCAACAACAAGACCTTGAACTTCTGGATTGTTGGGAACTTCCTTATTTACGTTTATAATTTTCTTTTCTGTATGAAAAAAATTACTATGCCGTCCTATAGTTACCTCTCCATTTGACAGTTCAATGGTTTTTTATTTATTTATTTAATGATTAAGGAAGTAATTTTTAGTGTATTGATTTTTTTTTATATTTTTTTAAAATATTTAAAAATGATAAAAAAAATGTGAATAAAAAAATTGAATAAAAAAAACACTACTTTTATACTAGCGGTCACTTGCAGCGGTAGCTGCAAGCGGCACAGTAGTTCTGCTCTTTATGTATATTGTCTTTGGTCCTCTGGGAATTTTTTGGCACCCGAGTTTTTAATTTGTAAATTTTCAGGTGAGTTTTGTTTGTTTCCACGGTATTCTTCTGCCACGAGTGAGGGCTTTTAATAAAATAGAGAGAGGATCACTCATGGACATGTGACCTTCGAATCTTTTTTTTTTTCTTTAAAAAAAAAAAAAAAAAAGACCTTGAACTTCTTGACTCCAATCAAACCCGCGAATGGCCTCATGCACACCCCCATAATCCCGTGTCCATAGCTTCTGACCAATTTTCCAAGCCGCAGCCAATTCCAACTGGCTCTTCTTAATTTCAGAAGGTATCGATTTCCATAGAAACCGTGCACTATTTCCAGAATATACCATCCCGAGAATGAAATCATGAATACCACTAACAAACGACACGAATAGCCTAATACATTGTCGTAAAACAGGATTTATGCCAAAACCTCAATAAGCAAAACGGCACAAATGCCATCTCCCTCCAACTTAACTACAACCAAGTATGATCCCATGCCAAACCACCCACCAATCCCACTTCCCCTCCAATTGCTTGACCCCAATGTACTTCATGCCCCAACAAAAAAGGGATAAGCATGGGTTATGGATTCCCATATTCTAGATCCATGACAATTTCCGGATTCTGCCCCTGACAATGATCAAGGTTAAGATTACCTCTAACACTAAAATCTAGGTTAAGGATTGTTGTGCCTTCCTGTTGTGGTAATAGTGGTCCTGCTCTTTACCGAAATTGGGCAATGTAGTGATTATAAGGACTTTTGGGCTTTTCTCAAGTAGTAATGGTAAGTCTACTTGATTTTGGTCATTGGGTTTAATTGGTGTTATGAAAAACGTCATCATCTTTGTTGTTGAAATGTTGATGGTGTTTGCTTTTAGTTTCATTACATGGATTATCAAAATTAATACAATTTTACTGTACTAATGGAAAATCATCTTATTTTTCAGTATTAAAGTCAATTTTCCTTTTTATAGTTGACATGCCCATTCTGACTAGATTTTGGTGTAGGATGAATTTTGTTGGGATCATCCAAATGTTAAGCTTTCTATTTTCTGATGGTCTCGATTCGAATTGATTCTGTATTGCATTATTTGTTTAAGCCACATTGCATAATTGGGTTATATTCTATCCAAGCAGATTCCTAGCTTTTTCTTTTATTAATTAAAAGACTTAAAGGTGGTGATAACAATCAGTCAGATTCCAAGTCTTGGAATGGATAAACAAAAAAAGAGAGCCCTAAGAAATAAAGATAGCGCCGTACCTTGCACCGCGGGTCTTTTAATTCTGTCGGATTCAAAAGCTTACTGCAATTTTCACATTGATCTCCTTGTGTAGACTTCTTGTCACGTGTTTTGGGGGTAAGGCTGTGAAGGGAAGAAGAGGAATTGAAGAAGAGAATTGAAGAAGGAAATAACAAGAATAACAGAAATATCAGATGGGAAATAAGGTAATTAGCAATACGGAGAGTTTTTGTAAATAGGAAGTTGAGTTAGTGATACGGTGTGTTTTTGTGTATCTGTAGTGGATAAAAACCGTTTAATGAAACGGTGAGTTTTGCTGTTAAGAATTTGGATTGGGTTTTACGTTGTACGTGTAACGTTTTAGTTTTCTTCATCATTCTGCAAGTATAAAAGCAGATGATGCTTGCATGTAAATGATCTTGATGAATTCAGTTCTGAAATTGGAGGTTGGGAATTTCTCGAAAATTTCTTGTCAAGATTCATCATGGAAACTGGCATTTGATGATCATTGTGTGTGTGATTCTTATAGTTATTCAATTCTTGCTTGTTTGAGTGAGTTCAGAGTTACGTGAGTGGAAAGGGAAGTACTGTTCTTGATTAATCAAGAACATTACACTTGTAATCACACCCCTCTTTCGGGCAGGTACCCTCCACAAGCCGGTCAGCTAAGAACTTTTTGCATGTGTCACAGTAAAGCTAGATATGTTAGGAATTGTGAGTTGGAAGGTAAAATGCATAGAGAGTTCCATTGAAATTTATAATTTGACAACAATAGAATGAATGGAAAAACACAACAGGAACCAAAACCAATAAGTGGACAACTAAAACTTTTCCTATGAGTAATAACTTGACAACTAAGCAAGAATAGAAAGTCAATGAAGCATAGGACCACACCAAGTATAACAAGAAATAACACACACCTGCTGCATTGTGTTCTCCAAAAGCCACTTGTTCTCCAACATTTCTTAAACACATACCTGCTGCTTGGCAAACCTCAGTTTGCTCTGGATTTGAAGTACGTCCAAATTTATCAAAACTTATGTTGAACCACTAATAGACTTTTCCTTATGTATCGCATTGTATTTACAGAAGAAGAACACATAAAGTGATTATAGTGTATCTAGAGGGATACCTTATTTGTTAAACACCCTCAAATGCATTGATTGAAGAATGAGAAAATAAAATCAAGGAGAAAGAATAGAAGGAAAATAAAACTTCTTTAGAACCTTCATCTCCTTCACTGACAATAATCTTTCACTGAATTGCTGTTCATCATGCTGCAATTCTATTCTATGCCCACAATATGTCAGATCCTTACCCAACACCACCTAGATAATTGGAACAACTCATCCGGATATAACCAAACTTCCATGCAGTAAAGCCCAAAAATTCACTCAACTGCCCAAAGTCTCCCACAATACAAAAGTAGACAACCTTCCTCTTCACTATAAATATATGTGTGTGAAAACATATATATATGTATATATTTATATTTATATATTGGCCACCTACCATCTCTCACCACCAAAAAGTGTCCAAAAAACACAAAAAAGCCCTTGGAGTGACTGAAAGACGAGAAAGTTTCAAAGAATGTCTTCAACATCTTATCAATTTCATTTTGCCTCTCAAGAAGTACTCGCATTTCATCCCTCATTTCATCAAGCTGCGTCTTGTAATTGTCGGCATCTTTTTCTCGTTCACGATCCCGTTGTCTTGTCGACTCCGAGATTACCATCTCCCCTAGCCCCATTGCATATCCTAATCTATGCCCAAGTACCTCCCTAAATACACTCGTTGCTGCTTCATCGGTCTGTCATTCAGGCTCTAGATCATCCAACTTGCCAACCATCTCCTTCTACACGTGGAAATTTTAAACGGTTATTGTTAAGTCGTGTAATGACTCATGAATTTATCACTTTCAAATATAAAGTAATTGAACCATCCTTTCATGCAGCGAATAGCCTATAACATAAAGATCATGTTCACATAAGTGTCTTCAGTGGTTGAGGTGACAAATTTACCGTTCTTCTTTGACCAGCGAGTCTCGTTATAGAACTCTACCAAATTCGCATTCGTCGACAGCTACAAGTGTGTGGAATTTGTATAGATAGATGTTCAATCTGAAACATGATTCTATGGAAAATGGATTGTGACCATACAAGTTACGGCGGAAATTGGTTGAAAGATTATACATTCTCCTCCAGTATCCTAACAAAGGATTTGCGATCTGCTGTGTGGTTAATGGTTAGCCTCTTTCTATTCTCCCGATTTTGTCTTGAGATTTTCTACCATTAAAACCCAATATTAGCTTACACAAACTGCATAATAATATGACTAAATCCTGACTTATTAAATTCTGCCTTTTTTTATTTTGAATAACCAATATATACCTTGAAGTCCTCGTTTCCCCACCTCGCACACAGCTTAACCCATACGACAAGATCGACCATGCTACTCCTAGAAGTCAATGCTTCTTCGTGATTTTTGTATGATAACTATTTTTTGTGTAATTCGTGATAGAATACATTGAACTGCTTATGCACCTGCTTTAAGACTTTCAATCTATGATTCGCCAAATCTCAATCGAACACGAAGTCACCCTATAGGGATGAACATCACATTAACATCAGTGATTATTGCACGCCAACCTCCTTACCCTCAAAATGAAATAAAAATTTTCTTACCCGAACATGTTCGATCGACTCGTCCTTTTGGTCCTGCGGCACATCGGTCCATCTCGCATAACTCATGTCACAATGCTGTTTTACTATTTGAGTTACTCGTGTGTTCTCACAACACGATGCCGACTCGCCGTCATTAAATCTTCAAAAGCACTTTTCCGTACTTAACCTCTTGAACTCAATGCACTTAGCAGGCCCATGTCTACGTTTGGGTTGTTCCTGGTGTGCTGCAGGCACCAAGGGGGCGGTCGCATCAGCATTTTAAGATAACAAAATTTGACTATCAGTCTTAATATGTAATCTTTGGTGTTTACACATATATGGTTCAACTCATTTTTTATTGAAAAAACACGCAAATGACGACCATACCGATATTTTCTCCGTTCTGTTCGGGTTCTCTTACGGGTGAGGGTTGAGGAATGGGACATGGAGGCTCCCATGGATGAATGGGAGGTTGCGTTGAGTCATCCAAGCCTGACGGATCCGCATCTGAAGGGCTGTGGTATGAATCGATACGAACTCCTCGTGGTCGGCGGGCTCTACATGAGTACGGTGCAAATCGTCTGACACAAATACCTCGTCCAGCCCCTCTTCCTGGGAAACTTTCCCCATCATGTCACCTGCATTTGTACGACATATCATTTGCATTAAAAGTGTTTCCAATCCATTTAATAAATCATATGATCCCTATTAAGGGAAACGTGACTCTAATACCCATTTCTTATACGACTAATATCTACAAACAATATGATAGATAATTTATTTTGTTTAATACACCTATACAGCAATCTCTTTAATGTTCTAACATGATTGAGAGATGATGCCCACTTGGCAGGGTCTTCGTCTGTTGCCACAAAGGATGCAATGAACTTGCATGCAAGAAAAAGTTCAAAAATTGCATTATTTCAGTGACGATAGAAGTTGGCCCAAATTATCAAACATACCTCTGATCTATGTATCTAACCCATTTAATTATATATATATATATATGCTGAGGTTGGTTGAGTTGGGACCAGATTAATGTCAAAAAAGTATTGCAAATTGGCCAGGGCCAATCCCATCTAGGCATGCATAGCTAGCTATCTAGCTAACCACTCCTCTCCATTTGTGAGGTCTTGTTATTGCATAAATAAAAGTAGCTTGCAGTACTCTGAGTCTCTCCCAATTAATTAGGCCGGTTTTATGCCCAATAAAAAGTCTAAAGTTTAAAAGTATCGCTACTTAAAAGTCAATTTCACAACACGTCACAGCTTGTTATGAGAATCATTTCAATTATAAAACAAGAAAATAATAATACGATCCACCCAACTATATATAATGATGAAGTCTGTGCTTTGAATTTCTCTTGTATATGTCTCTCACATAGTTTATCTTATTAATGAAATTTGCTACTCAACTTGCATACATCCATGTAGACACTTAGTCACCGAAACACTACTTTTTACACTACTCCAGGAATCCCTATTTTTAGGAGATCATGCAAGTGAAGTAGACACGAAAATTTTTCAAAATTTGGACAGGTTATGTTATTTAGTCTATATATCTTCTCATCTACAATACATATAATATGCTTGTATAGCCAGGAATTCCGGGAAAATATAGAATAAAGTTGACTCCTCTCTGATCTCTTTCTCTCTCCTTTTATTTATTTTTGCTTAATTTCTTATGATTATAAGGACTAGTCCATGAGAGTAGATAGCAACTAATGCAGTGCATGATTACAAAAATGATCATAGTTTGAGGACCCCAACAACACAACAAAGTAATTAAGATGATCATGATCAACCATTCTTAATGCAGTGCATGCTTGTCCCCACCATGAAAATATCTTCTATATATTCACCTTCTATATGATTCATTTATATTTTTCTCTTAAACAAAATCATCGGTTTCCATGCATTGTACTAACAGTGACAGCTCATCTGTTGGGATCATTACAAAGATTTGTGAGCTAGTTGTAAAACATCATGCAACTGTTATTAACGATAAGTCTTTGATTTTGTTCTTCGTGTGGAAGTATTGGGAAATTATGCAAACTTAGTAGTGATGAACCCTTAGCGATATGATTAAAAGCCTCAAGTTATAACAAATAATTTCAAATCAATTCGGTAATGGTTGGTGGTCACTATATGTTGTACTAGGCCACCATAGAGTTTTGATCGTATTGACAGCTATATTTAAATAATGAAAAACAAGACAGAAACTCATAAATTGCCTGCTTCTAATTTTTTTCATACATAAACAAGTTTTCATAAATTTAGTAGAGGTGGTACAGAGAGTTGTTGACAACTCGAGCTTTTCGAAGCCTTTTCATTGATTGTTGCAATGGATACATGATCTCATATCTAAATTCTAATGAACAAATGCCAAACTTCACTAGAATTGTTCTTTGCAATATGGTTTGTTACGGATAATGTTTGAGTATTTGACTCTCGATTTGGGTCCTTTCATCGAGCCCCAAAGCTACACGTGCTCTGCATCTCCCTACTGGCTTGGAATGCAATCTGTTACTCATTTCCATTCCTACTATTTTACTGCTACGCTGTTACGTGCCATTGATTAGCAGCCTTGTCATATACAACATGAACACATGGACAATTGATAGATAAGCATCCAACAATCAAATTTTCCAGCTTGACAGGTGGAAGTACATGGAAGTCAACACCAAGTTAGAGCCTTGCATTGATACTCACTGCAATCCCAACCTTGCAAATGAAGATCCAGTAAGTCTCATTTCAATTTACACTTACAGATAAGCTAATATCATTCATAGGACAAAACAAATTTAGTAGATTCTAAGTCAAAAAAATATATTACCGTGTTGAAGGTTGAAGTGCTGATGAGATTGCTGTGTTTTCCTAGTGTTTGTGGTAGGAATGACAAGAATGTTGCATTTGCCTAGCCATGTACAAGAACAAGGAAGAATTGGAACAGTTGTCATGTTCCCATGTGTTCCACCTCAAGTGTGTAGATCAATGGCTCCAAATTATATCTTGTTGTCCTCTTTGTAAACAAGAACTAGAGAGGTAGAAAACAACATCATCACCTCAAGCTTTTTTTATGCCGAACTTCACTATATGTATAAATATATATATTTTGGTAAACACGTTTTTTGTGAGATAGTACATATGCTTTGAAGAGTTTCCATTAATTTGGAGTTGCTCACAAGACGGCTTTCACCAGTTGCCTTTCACTTTGTCATGTTAAGTTTATGTGGTGTCACAAATTTTGATCGAGAAGGCCTTAACAAACACTTCCCATTGTGTTCCTTCTTCTACCTCCGAATGCTTGGTATGGTGTTAAGATCAGAAAAATGCATAAAGGGATTATATTTATTTGCCATTTATGCTTTACAAATGGATTGTATTAACATAAATGATGCAAATAGATATTGCCCGGTATTCCATGGAACAAAGAACGCCTCCTTCAGCAGAAATCTCTTAGTTCCCTCATGGTCAGTATTCTCATAAGGACTGTGCAATATAATCTCTCTAATTATAATATTCTAAACTAAAATATAATCATATATAAATAATTGTATCCTTTTAGTATGATTATAGGAATAATCTTGGTTGTCCAGTTTTTTAGCAAGCACACCGCCTAGAAGTTTGTTTATATTGCGTGCTGGATATGCCGATAACTGGAATAGGTAGAGGTTGATCACACGGCGTGAACTTCGATCAGGAGAAATCTCAGAGCAATGATAAAATTCGGAATAGTGTACCCATTGCTGCCATGGATCTTAGAGATGACGCATTCTCAAGCTCAGATGACTCAACCAAGCCACCTGATGTCATCCCAAGCACATAATCAAATGACATGCTAGCAGTTGATTCACCACTAAGCACAAACTAGTCTGGTATTAATCTAATTTATATTTATATTATTTTACATTATGTGTTAACATGTTGATTAGTTTAATTATTGAAGTATGATGACATTTTCACTCTGGAAAACAACTTAGTATACCACTTAGCCAGAAGGGTGGGCGAGGAGCAGTAAAGAGCACAAAGTTCTAAAAGGTGGTAAGCATGGAAAGATATCCTCAAATATAAAGGACGGTGAAACTGCACCTTGTAAAAACTCTACCTTGTTTACTACAAAGGTTACCTAGTTGGTCAAGCACCATGGAGACTTGAAACATGCTAACTGACACGACGTACCAGTTAACGAGAAGGGAGAATTGATTACACTGGTTCAAGTAAAAGTCAGAGAATGCAATACATGTTCAAATAGAGTAGATGAACCCCTAACGTTGGTAATGTAAAACTCGGGACTAAGAGATTATAATTAATACTCTTGATGTTTGTCTGCAAGCTAACTTCATCATCGATTGGACTAAGAAAAACCAACATGATACGGTTATGAAGACACTAAGCAAGTAGTTTAATCATATTTGCTATGATTTACATAGAATCTACAAGCAATATGAGAACAATGAAGAAGCATTTGCAAATGTGTCACCGTTGGTAACACCAGCCACTTTAAAGTTATGTGCTCAATATTCAAGCGAGGATTTTAAGGTAAGTTCGCAATCGTGTACTTAATTAACATACTGTGAAATTTTTTTGTAAAAGTCACATGTATTAAATGTTAGTTAAGACGATTAGTTTTTGTTAAAATAGTCAACTGCATCCACTTATGTTTATAGTCATATAATCCTCCTGACACCTCTACATTCAATAGATGTATATCATGTCCTGTGTGACTGTGGTGGATGTCTGAACAAAATAAAAGTAATAGGAAGAAGCAACAAAACAATTACACGGTTGGACGAAGGTCATTTGTACACCTAATGGAAATGGGGGTAAGTCTCCATTTTGGTTGCAAGATGCACATCGACTGTAGCCTTATTATTTCTTTGTGCTAATTGATATGTTTAGCTTCTTCAAAATTTTGTATTTCCTGTTATCTATATATCAATGGCTAATATAATTACTTGCACATTTAGTTATGAAAAAATAAAAAAAACACTCAACAATCATTGTTGTTTGTACTTTGTCAATCTAATCCTAACAATTAATTTGATACTTTGTCAGTCTAATCCTAACAATTAATTTGATAGCTTGAGATTTCATGCAAATTTGAGTTCTCCATTTGAACACTAGCTACTTAGAGTCCTTTAATTTATACTCCATAATGGTGTTCATATATTCAATCTAAGCTAGTGTATAATTTACTTTATTTGCAATTAGGGAATAAAGAGAATTTGGTTAATTTTTTTAAAGAAGTCAGATGGTCAAAGAAAAATGACAAATTTGTGACTCCCATGATGAAAGAGAAATATGTGTTAAAGTAAAATTTTGTGATGTTCGAGATAAATCAATGTACATATTTCTAGTACTAAGTACATATTACGAGCACCTAAATCGATGTTTTTCAACAGCAAATATGGCAGGGGTGGAACCTGAGAAGCAGACTAAGGAGGTTGCAACAGCAATATTTAAGGAAGTTTTGGGCCACGAGCCAGGGTATGTATAAGACCTCGACAAGATAGTTATTCCAGAGTCATCTAGATGGTATATTTTTTGGTTGTGAGGATATTTTGTAACTTTTGCCTAGCGATGTACGTTGCTTTTGCCACCAACATGCACATTGAAAGTTCTTCGTCATCCATGTACAATGAAACTGCTATAGCAAGAGAAGTTATCAGTACATACGTAGCCTTTTAATAAAATTATTAGTAAATGAGTGACCTGTAGATTGTCATTTATTCTTGTTCTTACATTGTTGCTTTTTATATATCTTTCAACATCCATATAACCAAGAGAAATAATTTATTTCATCATTATTCTCTTAATTTTTTTTTTTCTATTTTGTCAATGAAGTTGTTGAATGCGAGACATCATAAAAGGAAATCACCTTCGAGAAAGGGATAATTCCTATTGCAAAACTTCAATAATGTTGTACATGTATTTTGTGGAGAGAGAATGATTATGGTTTGTGATCAATGTATGATAATGTGTGTTGATCGTGACCAAATTTTGCTAGAATTGTGGTTGTACATATATGATCTCTTATATTATATATAGAGAATCATAGGTTTTAATTTCAAGATTGACATAATTAAAATCATCAGGCATACATGTTGCAGCATATTACAGAATATATAAGGGAGTTGGATTATGTAGAGCTTGCTAACTGATATTGGACTTTGTACGTATTTTGAATGGAAGGTTGGATTATAATCCAAATGGAAGTTGGCCCAACTTAATAATAACTTAAATCTTTTTTATATATAAATATATATATAGTTTGCACATAGCCAAAACTTACAATATATGTATTTGTATTTGTAATGTCTTGGGCCCATCACTACTCATATATATAAATATATGATTCCTTATAACGGCACAGATGGTGTTTTATGCTTTGTGAAGTGATTGCCATATGTTAAATATTGATGGTTACAATTTTGAATATTGTAATTTTTATTCATAAGGATTACAGCTTTGAGTCTTTTTTGACTTTGCTACTGCAAACTTTTTTACATTTCACAAAATGAGTGGATATGCAGTTGTACTGTTGTATTGAATAAAATAATTAAATTTAAACACTCTGGAGAGAAAAATAATGCACAAATTTTGAGCCCGTTGCTTATATATAACTAATTATGAATTGAATGTCTTGTAACTTGGGTTTTGAATATTATATTTTGTAGAAATATATTGCATTTCTTTAGAGCTGTATTCAAGCACTTGAAGTAAAATGGTAAACCAAATTAAATTTCTTCCCATGCTCGTTGGAATATGGTAGTTAGAAAGAAAAACACTTATAACGAAGAAGCCGGTGCATTCATGAAGACAACTTGATGTTAGACATTTATAGTTAGAACAAAAAACACTTGTAAATTTATATTCCATTGTGATATGTTAGATAGTATTTTGTAAAACTTAATCTTAAATCCTGGTAAATTTCAAATATGTACATTGAGGTTGATTTGAATGATGTTGACATATATACACAATCAGATATAAATTTATCCAAAGGTAATATTTTTAATTTATTAGCAAGCAATTAATTGTTATGAAAGAAACAAATATAAGGAAAAATACAACCACGACAATATACAAACTAACCAGGTTTTGTAAAAAAAAACATTTCCAACAAAAATAACTCGCCGAAAATGTTTTAGAGGCAAGGAAACACGACACCGCAAATGTCTTCTGGTGCTTGTTGACTTGCCGAGACATTATTTGGGGCGAGTGTATTATTGCCACAAATAATGGACGTCATCTTTTCGACAAAAGTCAACTATTGCTAGTAGAGTGATGCTACATAGCAATCACTGTAGTAGTACACTCATTGCACTCATTACGTAGCTGCATATGGATCTTTCATTTTTATTTTTTTCACTCTTACCCGCTCTCTCTCTCTCTCATCACTCATCTCTCGCACCTCTCTCACAACTCTCTCTCATCTCTCATCTTCACTCTCTCTCATTTGCTCTCTCTCTTCATCACTCTCATCGATCTCTCTCTCTTACCTGCTCGCTCTCTCATCACTCTCTCGTTCTCTCATATTCTCTCTTTCAAACGGATTAAAATTAAAATAAAAAGATGAATGGTCTAGATGATGCCACATTATGAATGTAAAATGATTGCCACAAACAGTAACTTCTATCTATATTTATTCTTGCCAATAATGTGTATTGAATTTTACCAACAACTTAAATTCACCAGAAGATTTATATTTCCAACGATTAATATCGTCGAAAATATACTTTAACGACTAGTAGATCTATTTTTACAAGAGCAATGATACGCCTCAGCCATATCACACCTTACGTGTAGTTTTTTTTTTTTTTTTTAACTCATCCCTCTCGTCTCTCTCAACAGCACCCTCTCTCTCATCTCTCTCTCTCACTCATCTCCGTCTCTCTCTCTCTCATCCTCTCGATCTCTCTCTCCTCTCAGTCTCTCTCTCTCATCGGCTCTCTCTCTCTCCCTCACCGTCTCTCTCATCCTCTCGATCTCTCTCTCTCCTCTCGGTCACTCTCTCCTCGAAGCTCTCTCTCTCCTCTCGGTCTCTCCTGGAAGCTCTGACGCTCTCTCTCATCTCTACTCTCTCTCGTCGTCTCTCTCTCATCACTCTCTCTCATCCCGCTCTCTCTGTCTCTCTCTCTCATCACTCTCTCTCATCCCGCTCTCTCTATCTCTCTCTCTCTCCTCGTCTCAGCTCTCTCATTATCTCAACTTTCTCTCTCATCATTTCAGATCTACCTCTCGTCTCCGTATGAAATGAAAAGAAATTGAGTTTTATTAAAAGAGTATTTGAGACATTTTACAATTAGTGTATTTGCTAATTTTAAACACAGTGGCGGACGTCAATATTTATTCTTTTTACAAACCTTTTACCACCAATCATGTATGACTTTTCAGGCGAGAATTATTGTCAAAAATGTGTAGTATTTTTGTCCACTTGCAAAACTTGGTACAAAATGTTTTACTTGGCTCTTTAGAAGCAGCAAAATGTGGGCAAATATATTTAGCCGGAATTACTTAATAGCGGCAATGTTGGGTTATACTTGCAGCGACTTCCATTGCTAGAAGTAACTTTATTTCTTTTAGTGAGGGTAGGCTGAAAACGTAAGCATATCATTCCCCTTAACGGATGAGTTTAATATTTTTTAGGTCTACCTAATCACTTTGAAATTTGAACTTTTGACTGAAAAGTTATTTTTTTTAAAAAATAGTAAATAAATGAGACACAAAAAATTATTTATAAAAAAAAAAAAATCATTACACTTAACGGAATAAGCAAAAACATTTGCATTCATCTACAAATCTAGACGGTGGGAAATATTTTAAAACCCAACCAAATGCCTCGTACGGTAAAAGGGGAGTTTGAATTTTCCACCATTTTCCTCATGAACCCAAGATGGAGTTAATATTTTACTGATGTGATGCTATATATTATTTTGCAAGTTTCATATTGCATGATGATTGTTTTCCACAAAACAGAAACAATGCAATAAACTAAGATAGCTATATCTCATGAAACTATCAACAATTTAAAGAAACTATGGAAGTTTATTTTATAGGTAAATATGTGCATGAACTAATATATGGATGCAATACATAAACCAACTAAAATTTATTCGTGTAATTGATAGTGTAAATATAAAAAGACGGCGAAAAAGACTGAGTTAATGGTAATATTACCTTTTTCCCAAAACAGCCCATTCCAAGGTAGGATAATAGAATTTTTTTTTATCAGCTCTGATTCTTCTCAACAAGAATCTCGTTGCCTAATAAATTATATGATTAAGAAAATGTAAGAGATGACGAATATCCATGTAATTAAACGTCTAGTTACTGGTCGGTATATGTTTCTTATTGGTTTCAAGGTAATAAAAAAAAAGTCAAAGCCCTTGAGCACTTTACACAGCTAAACATACAACGAAAGAAAGCACAAGGCATCGTATTTATAGTATAATAAACACCCAAAAACATATAAAATTCGATTACAACAAACTATAGTTCATGATCTCGTAATTATAGTTTAATAAAAACATTAGTACCCAACAAATATTAAGAAAAAAATGCGCAGAAAATATTTTCAGCACATGCATTAATCCAAAACGTATGCTGTTAGTCAGTAGAGAGAGAGGGAAAAAACCTCCGCTGAGCTCACTTGCAGCCGTGGTGCGGCAGGTAAATCTACACATAAGGAGAGTTGGGGCATTCCTAAGGAGATTGTGGAAATGGAGTTGTGTTTTCATTTGGAGGAGCTGTGTTCTTGTAGGCGGAGAAGGCCGACACCGAAAGGAAAGAAAGATAGAGCTAAATAAAGCTGAAGTCGTAGGGACGAGACCCAGAGGACAGAAAGCTGGATTGATAGGAAAGAAAGGCGTCGCAGTTGGCGTGTTATGTAAGCCATTAAGGCGGGCAGTTGGTGCAGACGGCGGTAGCTGTAAGGCTGATTTCCGTTATATTAAAAATTATATTTTAATAATTTTTATTTAATTTTTAATTTTTATTTATTAAAATAATAAATTTAATTAACTATTTTTTATTTATTAAGATTTTAAATCCATCATTATTATTTTAAAATATTGATTTTAATATTTTTATTTTAATAATAATTAAAATATTTATTTATTATTAAAAAAATATAAATTAATTTTTTAATGTACATATCATTTCAATCGATATAATTTTTAAATGACTTTTTTTTACTGATGTCAATACTATATACTCTGACTTCAAGTATATGTATGACCTAATTTTTACGGATTGCATTTAGTTACTGTTTCGATAGTAAGTTAGGATTAGATAAGTTGAAATTAAAGTTAAAAATTGAATTAAATATTATTATTATTTTAGATTTAAAAAAATTAAATTATTTATTATATTTTATATAAAAATTTAAAAAAATTATATCGATAAAATGAGATGAAAATATTTTTACTATTCAAACAGAGCTTTAATATTTATAATCAAATATTTTCGATAAGTCTTCATTCCTTCAAATATTTGAAATTTTTTTTGTTATGTTATGATTTCTATTGTTTAATCATTTGTGGCGTAGGACATGTGCAGTGACGGAACGGGTGCACGTAATATAGGCTCGTGGCAGCAGGTTGGCTGCCCGCCGCCCTTCACTAACAACTCTGTCTATATCTGGCACAACTTTGAATGGCTGGATAGAGCCAATGAAGGTCATTGTGCCTGGAACTCATCGTGCATAGTCCTAGGGCCAATAGGGACCATCTCGCCAGCCTACCGTAAGTTGGTGAGGAAACAACCAGCCACTACCAGATACAACGGAGTTCTCTGTAGCCAGTATAGCAACTCGCGCCAGTGGAAGCTCCACATTGGAAGAATACCAGTGCACCCAACGTACACCTAGGTGTTTCGCACGAAAGAGCACCACCACCAAAAGTCCACGTCCAAGCATCTATAAGCCGATGTGCCCACCACCAGCTGCCTCCTGACTTGCCAGCGTTTTGTGCCGTTAGCAAGAAAGTCTTTAGCAACGGAGACTCCTCCCCACAACATGGTCACCCACAGTGAGTAATGTCTCGCATGACGCCAAAGTGAGTAAGTCTTGCCAAGCCAGCCGCGAGCTCAAGGACCCCATCAGCTCCCACCACCAAACCCGTCGACGTTTTCTTTCACTGGCAAGGAGTTCCTTGCCCATTAAAGCTTTGATCGCCACCAAGGAGGTCGCCATCATTGCCTTTGCTCGTCATCGAGGAGGTTGCTTCCGTCACCTTTGCTCGTGAAATGGAGGACGCTGCCATTTCCCTTTGCTCACCACACAGGAGGTCGCCGCCATCACCTCTACTCACCCACGGAGGATTCCAACTTCCTGAGTTCCTCAACACCACTATGTTATTCACCACAAGAGTTCCTCACCAAGATTGACTGAAGCCACTAGTAACCATCGTCCAAACCATCGGCATTCTCTGCCGCCACCTTCACGATCCTCAGTTGGGAAACCACCCATCAACTTAGTCTCGCCATGTTGACGGCATGTGAAGGGCGAACGCCACAACGTAGTCCCAAAAGCCTCGCTTGGCAAGCATGAAGGCTACCATCCCATGCACAACGTGGGCCTCGTTCGACCACCTCACTAGACTTCCAGACGAAGACAACGAGGGTTTCCCCACAGTTCCTCACAGCTCAAAGCCCATCAATTGGTAGGAAGAAACCCACCAACCGACCACGGGCTAGTAAGGAAACCAACGGCCACACCGGACTTGTATGTAGTGACTGCCACTGATGTGGTGCTCCTCATCGCTCGACGTGCCCAAGACCAAGGAACACCTAAGTTAGACAATGGCAAACAACCAACCCATGCAGAACAAGCGCTGACGAAGGCAACATGGGAACTTCCTCACCATCCCATTGCAACGTATGCAAGCGGCAACATGGTGGCAAGAGCACCCATGGGTCCGCCATGAGGGGAGACAAAGACCATCGACGGGCTAGCCAAGAGGAGGAGAACACTATGGGCAAAAGCTAGCCTTGACCACTTTTCCTCACCCACAATTACAGTCAACCATAGAGAAATGTCCTCGCCACCCAGGTGTTTTGAACGAAAGAGCACCACCACCAAAAGTCCACGTCCAAGCATCTGTGAGCCGATGTGGCCACCACCTATTGCCTCCTAACCTGACGGCGTTATATTCACTAGCAAGGAAGTCCTCAGCCACGGAGACTCCTCCCAACAGCTCGGTCACCCACAGTAAGAAACGTCTCACGAGACACCACAGCCAGCATGTCTTGCCAGGCCACCCGTGAGCTCAAGGATCCCATTGGCGCCCACTACCAAAATCGTCGGTGTCTTCTATCACTGGAAGGGAGTTCCTTGACCATAGAAGCTTACTCGCCACCACAGAGGTCACCATTATTGCCTTTGCTCGCCATCGAGGAGGTCGCTTCCGTCACCTTTGCTCGCCATAGAGCAGGTTGGCTGCCAGCCGCCTTCACTAGTAACTATGTATGTGTCTCGCACAACTCTGAATGGCTGGATAGAGCCAACAGAGGTTGTTGTGCTTGGAACTCACCGTGCAAAGTCCTGGGGCCAACACGAACTGTCCCGCTAGCCTACCGAGAGTTGGTTAAGCAAAACCGGCCACCACCAGATACACCAAAGTTTTTCGTTGCCAATAAGGTGAACCGGTCCAGTGGAAGTTCCACGTTGGAAGAATACCAGCGCACCCAACGTACACCCAGGTGTTTCACACAAAAGAGCACCACCACCAAAAGTCCACATCCAAGCATCTATGAGCTGATGTGGCTACTGCCAGCCACCTCCTAACCCGCCAGCGTTCTAAGCCGTCGGCAAGGAAGTCCTCAGCCACGGAGACTTCTCCCCACAACTCAGTCACCTACAGTAATTGTAACAATATTTTAATAAAAGATTAGTTTATTTAATTTAAAGATTAATTCTCTGATTTTAGAATTTTAGGAGTTTTAGAATATTATTTTATAATATTTTAAGTTGTAAAAATTATTTTATTAGACTTTCTTTTTATTAATTATTGTTTCAGATTTAAATTGATTTTTAATTTAAATTGGTTTATTTATGGGTTTTAAAATTATTATTGTTTTATTTAAAGCATTTCATTGCGTTTGATTAATTTTAATTAGTTGATTGAGCTGCATAATTGCATATTTTATCTATTTAAAACCAATAATTTTTAATTGTTTTATTATTTTATCATTGGTTTTAGATGGATAAAATGATTAAGAGGCATAAATCCAAGTTGTGAATTAAATTGATTAAAAGCATAGTTTATGCTTGATTTTATAACTTGTGATTTATTTGGACAATAAATTCTCATGCACAACACACTTTTAATATTTTATTTATTTTAGTTTCTTTATCTTATTTTATTTTATTTTATTTTTCTAGTTCTATTTTTATTATTATTTATTTTTTCTTGTCTAATTTTTATTTTATTTTATTTTATTTTATCTTATTTTATTTTATTTTTATTTTATTTTATTTTATTTTTTTTATTATTTTCTGCGTTGGCTAAACGACATGTCGTTTTGTTCTATTTTGTTTCTGCCGTTTAATCTAAACGACGTGCCGTTTTGTCTAAAACCAAAACGACATGTCGTTTTGCACTGAGTCGTTTTTGCCGTCTGAGCTAAACGATGTGCCGTTTTGTCAATAGACGAAAACGGCACGTCGTACAAGTCATCTTCAACCTCACGCACTCTGTTTCAATGAACAGTAAACCGTGCAGCTGCAGCTCCTCCACACGCCACCGTGGGCCATCCTCCGCCCACCTTCAGCCACCAGAAGTCACCAGACAACGCCGGCGATCCATCTCCGCCGCCCAGTGAAGCCCAGAACCACGGCAGCTCCAGCACCAGCCACTGCCTTCCACCACCTTCCACTGCACTCAGCCCAGCCGTGCCCAGCCTCCTCCAGCAGCAGGAACTTCCCAAAAGACGCCGGCGATCACCATGCACGACCAAGACGCCACGGCAGCTCCACTCACCAGCAGCCTCCATGCATGCGAACGACACTGACCATGCATGCACTGACGAAACAGAAGAAAGAAAAGAGAAAGAAAAGAAAAGAAAAGAAAAAGAGAAAGAGAAGAGCCGACCGGACGAACGTGCTAAGCGGAAGATAAAAAAAAAAGAAAAAAAAAGAAAAAGAAGATAGAGAGAAGTGGGCAGACAACGATGCATGTGGAACGAAAGAAAGAAAACTGGAAGAAGAAGAAAAAAGAGAAAGAAAAAAAAGAAAAAAAGAAAAGAA
>QEOT01001418.1:239815-294747 GCA_003123785.1 Pterocarya stenoptera
TCTCGCGTTTTAATTTCTTTAATTTTCACTGCGAACTCAAACAATCAAATCAATCAAAATGAATCTGGTTTGCGACCAGTAAATTTTCTTTTCACTGCATTCTTCCATCCATTGTACAAATCATCACTTTTTATTTTTATTTTTCCATCGTAAATATTCCCATCATTTTTCACGAGTTTATTTTTAGCACTTTCCCTGTGGAGACGATCTAGGAATTCGTTCCTAATTACTACGTGACACGCTCCTGCACTTGGGATAGCCTTTTGTGCTGCTCATTTCCGAACGAGTCATTAGTATTCTGCAATTTAATTATTTTTTATTTTAAAGAATGTTATTGTTGGAGTTTCATATTTTGCTTTAACTAGTTTTAATTTTAAACTGATTTATTTAATTTACTGTTTTAAAAATAGTTATTTTGAAGATCAGTTGTGACCCAAAAGTTGTAAGGATTGGACCTCATTTCTTTTTTCCATCTTTTCTTTTTCCTCTTCCTTTTCTTTTCTTTTTCTTCTTTTCCTTTCTTTCCCGTTCGGATCACTCTCCCAGCTCGACCCTCTCTCTCTCCTCTCCCCACGCCGTTCGGCCTCTCTCCACCCAACACCTCTGCCGGCCGTCCGTGGCCCTCACCGCTGGTGCCATCCTCTTTCCTAGCTGCCGACGAGTCAACCCCACCAATTTCAGACCACCCCGCGCCGCCGTTAGCCTCCGAGAGCCGTGCAGAGCCGCGACATTCCTTCTCTCATTCCACCACCGTCCAGCCACCATTGGCCACCATTTCTTCATTATTTCATCACCGGCCTCTTGTCGTCCTAACCCACCCAATTCCAGGTCTGATCCGTCGCCGGAGCCACCTCCACAAGCTCATCTCCGTTTTGAGCTTTTTAGCCTTTCACCGCCGTTTCGGCCACCACCCATGGTCAACCGTTGCTTTCACTAGTTTCACCACCTTCCATAGGCCCTACCCTACCGTTCCCTAGTCTTCGTTTGACCTCGTGTAAATTTGGGTATGCTGTGTATTTCGACCACCGTGTTTTTGTACTACTACGTTGTTTTCCAGCCTCCTTTTGCACCTTCGTGATCCTCCTAAAATTATTGTATAGCACTGTAAGTATTTCTCCAAAAAATTTTTAAGACTTTAATATATTTTTGCACTAACCTGTTTTATAAACTGTGTTTTGGTTATCTAGTTGTACTGATAACTGTTAGTTGTTGGTAATTGGTTGCTTTCATGGCATTGTGCACGCATGCGTGGGTGTGTGATTTGAGAAACTGTGTTTAAGGCTTTTCGGGTGCATGTGTATCACCCCCAAGCCGAGATGGGGTATTATCTCGGTGGAGTTCCTCTGGACACTCGGGAGTGGAATATACTGAGTGTCGTCCCTTAGGGCTATTGCCCGGGACTTGGACGGGATGGTAGCGCTCTCGATCTGACTCTGTGACTCCTCGGGCTGGCGGGGGTCAGAGGATGTTTAGTTATGTACGGGTGGGCGCAGAACAGGGCATCACTCGTGTATCACTTACACGGTCGTACCCGTGGGGTGACGATGAGAGCTAGAGTATGTGGATGGTCTCTAAGGGAGGCCATGGTGCATACGGTTAAAATTGAAATTAATGTAATTATTCTTGTATTGTTATTTTGTGCCAAATGATGATTTTTTTGCGTTTATGGGAAAATTATGATTTTCAAGAAATTGTGTTTTTCTCGGGTTTGCGCTTTGGTCATCATGTGCATGCATAACGTTAGTTGTTTTAATATATTTATTGTCTTGGAGTATTTTAGGTTTTACTTACTTGCGGTACCATCTTTTTGGTTCTGTAGATTTTGATACATGTTTTAAGGAAGCTGAGTCCGAGGATGCGGCTCCCCCTGAGGAGTAGGGACATTGGCTATTTTTGTATTTGAAAATTATGGTTCGCTTATGCTTATTATATTTTGTTTGATTTGATGTTGATTTGTAAACAAAAAATTGTATTATGTTAACATATGGATTTTCAGTTCTTTGATATTGTATTAAACTCTAGTACTTAGTTATTTGACTTAACCATTCCGCTGCGTATTGTTTATTGTACACGTGTTGCATTGCACACACTCAGCAGATGTCGATGGGGTGCGTGACCGTGTCGTCATCATCCCCGCATCTTGATTTCTGTGTGTGTCCATATATGGAAGTTGGGGGCGCCACAAGTGGTATCAGAGCTGTTCGGCTCTGAGTAAAGCCACATATCCCATAGGTGCAGTACCAGAAAGTTTTAAAGCTGGGATTTGAAATGATTTAATTTAAAGTATGTTGTTCTTATTGATTTTATTTATTTTATTGTATACTACTTTGTTTGCTTATTTATTTTATTCTGTTAGTTTATTTTAATTGTTTTATTTTATGGTCGATTATTTTATTTGTTTTAATAATTTATTGTGTACTTCTTCATTGTTTTATTCATTTTATCGTATGTTATCTTATTTATGAAATTTTATTTTATTTGTGAGATTTTGTTTTGTTTTGATTTTATGTTGTTTGAGGTATGTTACTTTAATTGTTTTAATTTATTGTATGTTATTATACTTGGTTGGTTTTATTCTATTTTATTTCATGGCATTTTGTTGTATTTTAATTTATTTTGCTATAATTATATTTTAATCTGTTTGAGTTGAAAAGTGGGTTAAGGGCTACGTTATGACAAGAAGATGGTACAACCGTAAATGTCATTATTAGGCTTGAACATTTAGTGTAGTAGGCCTGAACTCTTAGTGATTAGTTTGTTTTAATATCGAGACTCGAAGGGAACGATATGGTCTTGGTGAACTCTATGGAGTTGAACTCAAGTTGTAGCTAAGGTGGAAATAGCTTTAGTTTGTCTAGGTTACTTGAGGTCTTAAGTTCCGTAGAATTATGTGTTGAGTCTTTGGAGTAAGAGGTTGTAAGTTCAACGAACTTTAAGAATAGATTTTATGAGAAGTTTTAGCTAAGATTTGTGATCCTATAGTTTTTAGGAAATAAGTTTATGAGATTTAAGGTGGTAGGTTCAACAAACATTTGAGGGATTTATTAAATTAGAAGTTTTAGGTCTTGCCGACTTTGATGAGTTGTCTTTGATAAGTAGTTGGCAACATTTAGGGTTTTAGAATTTTGCAAGCTTTATAAGGTGAGTGCTTTAGATTTAAAGTTATCGATCTTGAAGATTTCAGGGAATGATTCTTATCTTGTTTAAGGTTTTAGAATTGCAGAGTTGAAGGACTGATTTGTAATAAGATTTAAATTTTTAATTCTATAGGCTTGGTGTGCTAGTTTGACTTATTTTAGAGATTGATTAGTCGGTAACCATTAAAATGAGGTTGATCAGAGTTGAGTTATTAATATAGGGATTTTTTTAATGAGAATATTTATTTAGGAATGGAAGGTAATGATTTAGCTCGTGTATTTTCTGAGAATTGAAGATTCGGATCGAATTTGGGAAAATTATCATTTTTAACTTGAGGTTACAATAATAGGCTTAGGATTTGATCCATATTAATTTTAAGGATAAAAGATGGTGTAGATTTAGGAAATGATTTTTGTTGATTTCGAGGATTTAGGTCCAGATGATGGAAATAGTAGTGGTGGGTCACTTGCACGTTGTAGGAATATTGATTTTGGCTAAGGATGCACGAGATCGACGTGTAATAGTTGTGAGTTATTAAAGCATTAGGATCCATGAGTGTTGTACAATAGTTTTTGGTGGATTGAAGATTTGAATAGTATGCCTTGCCTTGAGGTTTAATAGTGTTGTGCTATTGAAAGAGATAGTCGTGCTATTACTAGCTTAATAGGAGTAGAAGTAAGTAGGCAAGTTACTAAGAAGGCTTCGTTAATGTTTTGGTGAAGTCAATGAGGGTTCGTAGTGAGTTTAGCCGTCGTTAGATTAGATAATATTCAGAATTTAGGTGGCAAGCTTCTGGGTTTAGGTTGTCGGGTAGAAGTTGATAAGCGTTCTTATTGGTTGACCGGGTTGGATTCGAGACTTTTAGGGTATGTTCCTTATCTTAGTTGAGACAGGTGTATTTTGTGGTGATGCTATTTGTTTTCAATTTGGGATGTTGAGGTTGGTTGATATTGGTTTTATGTCAATGATCCTGGTTGTATTTTGCGGAATATTAATTTTAATTAAGGCATCAGGAGTTAAATGAGGAATGAGTGATAACTCATGGTTTTGAGAAATAGAGTATTTTCTACCAAAGTATGGTAAGAGTTTTTGGTTAGTAGGTATGGAACCACCTTGTACTCGATGGTATTAATTTTTATGAGGACATAAATTTTAAGCATGTGGCGAATATCAGAGTGCGCAGTAGGAGCGTGATATTTTTTTGTTGTAATTAGGAGTTCAAAATTTGTGCTGATTTTGAGGAATTAGTAATGACTTAAAATTTTGAGAAAATACCTGTAATTGGAAATTGATTATTTGTTTATGCAATTTCGTTATTGATGATTAACTTTGGAAGTGATCATTAGGTTACCAAAGTGTATTATACAATGAAGGTTTGGAAGTTTTACCGTATGAGTCAATAGAGGTTAGTTCAGATTATCAAATGGAGCTGTTAATCATTGGGATTCCTTGGGTGTTGTATTAAGGTTTTGTGGATATAGAGATTCTGGATTACATGGCCACTATAGGAGTAATAGTCATGATGTGCCATTGGGAGACTAGTGCGAGTAGGTTAGATATTGTCATGTTTATTGAGAAATGTGTCACGTGCCGGCAAGTTAAGGCTGAGCATCAGAGACCCGTTGGTAAACTTCAACATCTCCCTATTCCTGAGTGGAAGTGGGATGACATTTCTATAGATTTTTCGAGGACTCCTAGTGGAAAGAACTCAGTTTGGGTGATTGTTGATCGATTGACCAAGAGTGTCTATTTCTTGCCTATCAATAATATAGACTCTTTAGGAAAATTGACTCGGTTGTATATCAAAGAGATAGTGCATTTGCACAGAGTACCCAAGAGTATTGTGTCAGACTGGGACCGTGGTTCACGTCCCATTTTTAGAAGAACTTCAGGCAGCGTTAGGAACTAAGTTGAAGTTTAGCACTGCATATCACCCTCCAACTGACGGTCAATCTAAGCGTACCGTTCAAACTCTTAAGGATATGTTGCGGGCTTCTGTCATGGAATTTCAGGGAGGTTGGAAAAATCATATGCCGCTTATAGAGTTATCTTATAATAATTGCTTCCATGCCTCCATTCAGACGGCTCCGTATGAAGCGTTGTATGGGAGGAAGTGCAAATCGCCCTTGTGTTGGGATGAAGTCAGCGAGAGGAAATTAATTGCGCCTGAAATAATCCAAGAAATGCAAGAGCAAGTCCGAATTATAAGAGCTAAAATGGAAGCAGCGCAAAGTCGACAGAAAAGCTATGTAGATTCAAGGAGAAAAGACTTGTCTTTTGAGGAAGGTGATTGGGTTTATCTCAAAGTCTCTCTGATGAAAGGCGTTAAGCGCTTTGGTGAGAGGGGAAAGCTTAACCCAAGGTATGTTGGACCTTTTCAGATTTTGGAAAAGGTTGGGGCTGTTGCTTACAGAATTGCCTTGCAGGAGTATTTTGGAGAAGTTCATAATGTGTTCCATGTGTCCTCGTTGAAGAAAGTTTTGGTCAGCAAGAGCCGCGTTTTGTCGACCTAGAACGCATTCAACTTTAGCCTGACCTTACTTATGAGGTTGCCTCGACGCAGATTGTAGATTGGAAGGAGCAAAGGTTGAGATCTAAGTCGATACCTTTGGTGAAGATAGCTTGGGGTGATCCTTTGGCTCAAGATTTCTCTTGGGAAAGAGAAGCGGACTTGAGGGAGCAATACCCTTATTTGTTTGGATGAATGTCGGTATGTCTCTTAAGCTTACTTTTAGTCACATCTCATGCCTGTCTTTAGCATTGATGTTTGACCCTACAATTTCGAAGACAAAATTTTATTTAAGAAGGGGAGATTATAACACCCTGTATTTTAGTGTATTTTAATAAATGATTAGTTTATTTAATTTAAAAATTGATTATCTGGTTTTAGAATTTTAGGAGTTTTAGAATATTATTTTATAATATTTTAAGTTGTGAAAATTATTTTATTGTGATTTCTTCTTATTAATTATTGTTTCAGATTTAAATTGATCTTTAATTTAAATTGGTTTGTTTATAGGTTTTAAAATTATTATTATTTTATTTAAAGCATTTCATTGCGTTTGATTAATTTTAATTAGTATTCTGCAATTTAATTGCTTTTTATTTTAAAGAATGTTATTGTTGGAGTTTCATATTTTACTTTAACTAGTTTTAAGTTTAAATTGATTTATTTAATTTACTGTTTTGAAAATAGTTATTTTGAGGATCAGTTGTGACCCAAAAGTTGTGAGGATTGGATCTCATTTCTTTTCCCCATCTTTTCTTTTTCCTCATCCTTTTCTTTTCTTTTTCTTATTTTCCTTTCTTTCCCATTCGGACCACTCTACCAGCTCGACCCTCTCTCTCTCCTCTCCCCACGCCGTTCGGCCTCTCTCAACCCAGCATCGCCGCCTGCACCATCCTCTTCCCCAGCTGCCGGCGAGTCAACCCCACCAATTTCAGACCACCCCGGGCCGCCATTAGCCTCCGAGAGCCGTGCGAAGCCGTGACATTCCTCCTTTCATTCAACCGCCGTCCGGCCACCATTTCTTCACTACTTCATCATCGGCCTCTTGTCGTCCTAACCCACCCAATTCCAGGTCCGATCCGTCGCCGGAGCCACCTCCACAAGCTCATCTTCGTTTTGAGCTTTTTAGCCTTCCACCGCCGTTTTGGCTACCACCCACAACCAACCGTTGCTTCCACTAGTTTCACCACCTTCCATAGGCCTTACCCTACCGTTCCCTAGTCTTCGTTTGACCTCGTGTAAATTTGGGTATATTGTGTATTTCGGCCACAGTGTTTTTGTACTGCTACGTTGCTTTCCAACCTCCTTTTGCACCTCCGTGATCCTCCTAAAATTATTATATAACACTGTAAGTATTTCTCCAAAAAACTTTTAAGACTTTAATATATTTTTGCACTAACCTGTTTTATAAATTGTGTTTTGGTTATCTGGTTGTACTGATAACTGTTAGTTGTTGGTAATTGGTTGCTTTCATGGCATTGTGAACGCATGCATGGGTGTGTGATTTGAGAAACTGTGTTTAAGGCTTTTCGGGTGCGTGTGTATCACTCCCAAGCTGAAATGGGGTATTATCTCGGTGGAGCTCCTCTGGACACTCGGGAGCGGAATATACTGAGTGTCGTCCCCTGGAGCTTTTGCTCGAGACTTGGACGGGATGGTATCGCTCTCGATTCGACTCCGTGACTCCTCGGGCTGGCGGGGGTCAGAGGATGCTTGGCTATGTACGCGGTGGGCGCGGAACAGGGCATCACTCGTGTGTCACTTGCACGATCGTTACCCATGGGGTGATGATGAGAGCTAGAGTATGTGGATGGTTCCTAGGGGAGGCTATGGTGCATACGGTTAAAATTGAAATTAATGTAATTATTCCTGGATTGTTATTTTGTGCCAAATGGTGATTTTTTGGCGTGTATGGGAAAATTATGATTTTCGAGAAATTGTGTTTTTCTCGGGTTTACGCTTTGGTCATCATGTGCATGTATAGCGTTAGTTGTTTTAATATATTTATTGTCTTGGAGTATTTTGGGTTTTACTTACCTGCGATACCATCTTTTTGGTACTGTAGATTTTGATACAGGTTTTGAGGAGGCTAAGCCTGAGGATGTGGCTCCGTCTGAGGAGTAGTGACATTGGCTATTTTTGTATTTAAAGATTATGGTTCGCTTATGCTTATTGTATTTTATTTTATTTTATGTTGATTTGTAAGCAAAAAATTGTATTATGTTGACATGTGGATTTTCAGTACTTTGGTATTGTATTAAACTCTGGTACTTAGTTATTTGACTTAACATTTCCGCTGCGTATTGTTTATTGTACATGTGTTGCATTGCACACACTCAGCACATGTCGATGGGGTGTGTGACCGTGTCGTCATCATCCCGGCGTCTTGATTTTCGTGTGTGTCCGTACATAGAAGTTGGGGGCACCACAGTAAGTAATGTGTCGCGAGTACGTCTTGCCCAGCCACCCGGGAGCTCAAGGACCCCATCAAATCCCACCACAGAAACCATCGACATTCTATCACTAGTAGGGAGTTCAAAGGATAACGGACTCAAGCCTCTAGAAAGGAATCCTCAAGACAAGATCATTGCTGGAAAAATGTACATGTTTTAAAATTATAAATGGCTTGACAGTGCGAGCTTGGCAAGACCCATGGATTCCAACTCTGGAAAATTTCAAACCCAAACCTCTCACACACACAATGGAAACCTCCCCCTCTCTAAAGGTTTCAGAATTGATCATTCAGAATAATAGAGTTTGGAATCTCCCCCTTTTAACAACCCTATTCCAGCAGGAAAGCATAAATGAAATCTTGAAAATCCCTCTCCCAAACCCAAGATTTTGTTCAGACAACCTTTTCTGGACAAGATCTCAAAATGGAAAATTTTCTGTTAAAAGTGCCTATCACCTTGTTTCGTCTATTGCTAGCACAGCCAAAGAAACCATATTGAATATCCCTTGGAAAAAGATTTGGAACCTCAAAATCCATGATCGTCATAAGCTGCTTCTATGGAAGATAATTTGGGACATTCTCCCAATGAGAGAACGACTCAGCAGAATCATCCCAAGTATACAATCCATAAATTGCCCACTCTGCAACGAGTCTGACGAGACACTCATGCACCTTTTCATTGAATGTCTAATCTCTAGAATTCTCTGGAATCACAGTCAATGGCCACTAAATGTATCAGCATTGGGAGTAGCTTCAATGTCAGATTGGATCCAGAACATCATACATCCCAAGAAATTAGGCCTGGCCCCCTAGGAAGAACATCCATTCAAAATCTTTGCCGGACTGATTCTAGATTTTATATGACGACTCCGGAATGATCAAATACACAACCCCAAAGATCTCTCTCTCCAAAATCTCTCAAAACAGCTCAACATCTTGTACCAAGAAAACCTACATGCATGAAAAGGTAAGGGCAATACAAAAAAAGAGAAAGCATGGGAAAATCCTTCAGGAAACCATATTAGCATATTTTTTGATGCAGCAGTAAGGAACTCTTTTTCTCTAGCTTCAGCAGTCAGCAGAGACTCAACAGGAAAAATCAGGGAAATTTGGACCGAGAACAACCTAACCACAACCCCGATGATTGCGGAGGCCCTTGCGGCAAAGCTAGCTCTCAAAATGGCGGAACATCTAAACCACCCCAATATTTGGCTAGTAGGGGATTCTCAGCAGGTCATCGCTTCCATTTATAAAGAGGAACAACTCTGGCAAATAGAAACAATTACAGAAGACATCGCAGTTGTACTGGAAGCTCAGCATCGCTTGAACTGGAAGTTCCACAAGATAGATTGATCTCAAAATCGACTTGCGCACTCGATTGCACAATGGGCAGCTACAAACTCGCAGTTTGGTAGCATTCCACTAGAAATTATCCCCAACTCTATTTTGTATATTGATAGTGGGAAAGACCCTCCTTGATGTAACCACTATATTTCTTTTAAGATATGCAAGATTGATTAGAAAAGAAAAAAAGAAAAAAAAGAAAAAAGAAAAAAAAGGGATTTCATTTCCCATAGAAGCTTTGCTCGCCACCAAGGAGATTGCCATCGTTGCGTTTGCTTGCAATCGAAAAGGTCGCTTCTGTCACCTTTGCTCGCCAAATGGAGGATGCTACCATTTTCGTTTTACTCGCCAGAGAGGAGGCCGCTACCATCACCTCTGCTCGCCAAAGAGAAGACCGCTACCATCACCTCTGTTAGTCCATAGAGGATTCCACATGCCTGAGTTCCTTGCCACCATTATGTTATTCACCACGACTGAGTGAAGCCACCAGTAACTGTCGTCCGAACATGAGTGTTGTCTTTCGAAACTGTAACGATCCTTGGCCAGGAAACCACCTATGAACTCAGCCTCGCCATGCACAACGCATGTTAAGGGTGAACACCACAACCTACACCCAAAAGCCTCAGGTGGCAAGCATGAAGCTTGCCATCCCATGCACGACTTGGGCCCCGTCTGACCACCTCCTTGGACTATGAGATTAAGACAGCAAGGCTTTTCCCTTGGTTCCTCACAGCTCAAAGCCCCATCAACCAGATGGAAGGAACCCACTAGTTGACCACGAGCTAGTAAGGCAACCAACAGTCACATTAGACCTGCACACATTATTTGCCACTGATGTGGTGCTCCCCAGCCCTTGATGTGCATAGGACCAAGGAATGCCCAAGCTAGACAATGGCAAACAACGAACCCATGCAGGACAAGCGCCAACGAAGGCAACATGGAAACTTCCTCACCATCCCATTGCAAAGTACGCAAGCGGCACCATGGTGACACGAGCACCCATGGGTCCTCCATGAAGTGCGAGAAAGACCATCGACAGGCGTGCCAAGAGGAGGAGAACACTACAGGTAAGAGCTAGCCTTGCCCACTTTTCCTCACCCACGATGACACTCAACCGTAAGGAAACTTCCTTGCCATCGAGGTGTTTCACACGAAAAGCACCACCACCAAAAGTCCACATCCAAGCATATGTGAGCCAATGTGGCCACCACCAGCTGCCTCGTGACCAGATTGTGTTCTATGTCACTGGCAAGGAAGTCCTCATCCACAGAAATACCTCCCTACAGCTCAGTCACCCACAACGAGTATGTCTTGCCCAGCCACCTACGAGCTCAAGGACCCCATCGGTGCCCACCACTGAAACTGTCGGCGTATTTTATCATTGGTAGGGAGTTCCTTGCCCATAGTAGCTTTGCTCTCAACCAAGGACGTCGCTATCATTGCCTTTGCTCGCCATTGAGGAGGTCGCTTCGGTCATCTTTGGTCACCACAGAGCAGGTTGGCTGCCTGCCGCCCTTCACTAGACACTATGTTTGTGTCTGGCATAGCTCTGAATGGTTGGACAAAGCCAATGGAGGTTGTTGTGCCTGGAACTTACCGTGCAAAGTTGTGGGACCAACGTGGACCACCCCGCCAACCTACCGTGACTCGGTGAGGCAAACACCAGCCACTACCAGATACACCAAAGTTTAGTAAGGCGACCCACTTTTCCTCACCCACGATGACAACCAAACCTAAAGGAACTTCCTCGCCACAATGATGATCAACCACCACGAAAAGCTCCAGCTCACACCACCCTCGGCAACGCTCACCACGGGAATTTCTCACCCACAAGTGTTTCTCACTGCAACCAGTTGCTCAAACGCACAACCAAGTTTTCCCACTTGCTTAATCGTATATATTGAATACAAACAATCATGTTTTTGGATTAGTGGCTTCATTGCCACGTGCATGACTCTTTGAATGCCATGCACAGTGTATTACCTACAGCCGAATAGCTTAATGTGTGAATGATTTTGCACAAGAATGTAGCATCAAATTGATTTAATGAAGGAATGGAGAGCGGATTTGATACCATCACTATCAAAGCAAAACATCATGGCACATAGAAACTATAGGCAACAGACAGGAAACTGAGGCAACATATAGGGCATATTGCACGCAACAGCCATGATCTATGTGATCAACGCATACCGATGGAGCAAAGCCAACTAGAGTCATGCTGCGTGCGCAATACGAGAAAAATGGAGAATGTTGCAGGCGATGTATAGGTAAGATGAGATGATTTTAACTTTTTATAGGACCTGAAGAAGACTTGGGTTCCATAAATAATTTGTTTGTTTTTATAATGATTGATTTGTTATTGATGAAAATAGTTTCCAGTATCAATTTAACATGGAAAATTCATGAGTTTATTTGATAAGCACTCATACCAATAATTAGAATGATGTATTAACTGTTATATAATTAATTATTTTTACCTATATTTGGGAAGTTCGATTTTTTTTTTTTATTTCAAAGTATTTTTTGGCTTCGTCATTTTCATAACCCACTTTATTTAAGTAGTAATTAATTAGTCATAATTATATATTATAAATTTAAGATGAAATATGTCATTAGATTTTGTAAATATACCAACTATTATTTAAAACAATGATTCTATTTAAACCAATGATTCTATTTATAAAATCAACCATGGCAGTTCAACACAACATCATGTGGCATTAAAAAAAGAATTAATCTTTGCATCATCTTACACACCACACATCATAACTTTTTTTTATTTTTTTTATTTGTTTCTCTTATTAAATGTGTATTATATGGATGAAGAATAAAAAAATATAAATATTTCAAGAAGAGTAAAATAAAAAAAAATTGAAAAGAATAAAAAACACATTAGTGTGTGGTGTGTAGGATGATGCATAGCAATGCTCTTAAAAAAATATTTGCATAAAAAAAAAAGTAAATACGTAGCTCAACTATTTATGTTTATAGGTGGTTTGGACAGTGAGTTGAGATGAAATGAATTGAAATAAAATTTAAAAATTAAATAAAATATTATTAAAATATTATTTTTTAAAATTATTATTATTTTAAAATTTGAAAAAGTTGAATTGTTTATTTTATTTTGTGTAAAAATTTAAAAAAATTATAATAATTATATGAGATAAGATGAAATATTTTTTTTTTTACTTTTTTATTTTTTTATCCAAACCTAACTTCATTCTTACAGAAATAAGAGAGATTATTGGAGTTCACGTAGACTAAACCTTGAACCGTTACCATGTCGATGTCTTGAACTTAATTATGCACCATAATAATGAAAAATATAATTTTGAATAGTCACTTATGTGCTCAGATAAATGTTGCAATCTCATTCCCTATTTCAGACATTGTTTAGGCCAATGTACATATGTACTTTTTTTTTTTTTTTTCCGTTAGCTTATACTTATATGTACTTCAAAGCACAGGGCATCATATTAAACACCAAAAAATACATAAAAATTCAGTTACAACAAACTATAATTCATGATCTCGTAATTATAGTCTGATAAAAACATTAGCACCCAACAAATATTCAGAGAAAATATATGCAGAACATGCAATCCAAAACGTATGCAAATAAGAAAATGTTAATATGAGTATCAAATATATCTATTAAATGTGTCAATTCATTATTTTAATTTTTTATTTTTTTAATGATTAAAAAAATGATTATTATATAAATATATATTTGTAATGGTTAAACATATTTAAAAAATAGTTAAAAATGTTAATTAGTCTGCATATTTAAAATGTATATTTGACGTGAACCTTAATATTTTCCATACCAATAATGCCACGAGTCAGTGCAGAGAGAGGAAATGTGATGGTTGGGGTTGTCGTGTGCGATGGAGTGTGAAAGTGATACTTGGGGTTGCCGTATGCGGAGACTAATAAAAAGTGGAGAACAGAGCTCAGTCGATGCGTTCTGACGGCAAGGGCTGTAAGCTGATTCCCCTTATTCGATTATAAAAATTAAAAAATCGTTCATAGCAATTAACAATTAGATCAATTCCCCCATGGGTCTCCCCGATTGAGTTTATGCCAAAGTTGAATTTAAAATTTACTTCTAATTCATTTCAACTTATTTCATTTTATTATTATAATTTTTTAAAATTTCTATACAAAATATAATAAACAATTTAACTTTTTCAAATTTTAAAATAATATTAATATTAAAATATATTATTTTATTTTACCATTTACAAACCATCTCAACTCATCTTTAAATCCAAATGACTCCGCTTTTAAGTCGTTTGTCCTTCGTTTCTCTTTGAGACAGTGTAAGGTGTAGTGATACTATTTTTTCTTGCAAAACCAGAGTAGTACTATGGTCATGGAGGAGGAGGAGCTTGCAAAGAGGTGAGAAAGACTACCTGTCAAGGGAGGAGAGTGATGTTTTCCTAGTTTCTATTGAGGGAATGAAAGATATGGAGGATCAAGGAAAACTCTGTATTATTGGAGGGGTGATGACAGACAAGGGGATTAATCAGGAAGCTTTTAGAATAACTATGTCATAAGTATGGAGGCTGGAAGGCTGGGTAAAGTTTAAGGAAATGGGAGATCACATGTTCTTAATTGAGTTTCAAAGTTTACCTGATAAGGAAAGAGTTCTTGCGGGTCGACCTTGGTTTTTTCACAGAAACCTGCTGCTTTACAAGAAATGGATGAAGATGTTCCAATTGGTGCAGTACAGTTTAAGTTTGAACCTTTTTGGGTTCAAATGCATAACCTTCCTACGTCAGTAATGAATGAAGAGATGGGAGAGCAATTTGATTCCTCAATTGGAAAGGTGATAAGGGTTGATGCGGATTCAGAAGGATTGGCATGGGGAAAGTTGTAACGCTCGTCCTTGTGGTGGGTATTTTTACAAAATATTTTAGAAAAGATGATGGGAATTACCGTTTAATTTAAAACATTTTACTTTCGTTCCCAGGATGTAAGACTCTACGTTATAAAATAAAATGTGTTTTTGGAATAAGAGAGTGGAAAATATAAATCTTAAAATAAAAGGATCTCTTTTGCAGTTAAAGTTCTCGTGCCTAGACTTTCGTGCTCTTCCCCTTTGGCCATGTCCATCCCGAGCGTACTTCTCATTCAGTTCCTGTGGGGGGAGGGGCACACATAAAAATTAAAATGAGTCGAATACTTAGTAAGCATTACTTCATATCGTTAAAATATAACAACATAGATTTTCAGTCATGCACTTATCATTCTATACATACTATACGTACATGCATATATACTTTCCTTTGCGAACATCACTGGAGGGGCTTTCTTCTTTAAGAGAAAATGACTTTCTTTTCGTAAACGTTTATCCTGCCAGTGTCTTCATTTCTTAAAGAATGTCATGCATTCATACATATTTTTCTTTTCACTTTCATATGCTAGTGCACACTGTTACCCCCCGTGTGCTAGGATTAGCGGCCTTATGACCAATGGATTCGCCCGTGGCCACAGGTTGGAATCCTATTCCGTTAGGGTGCAGCACTGGGTGCACTACCAGATACTACTATCCAGCATTGCAATCTGCCCATTCATTCATTGGGTACCCCTTTCATTCATATGGTCGTTACGTAGTTTCATACATTCATTCATGCTTTCATGCCTTTCTTTTCATTCATTCATTCATGTCAGCTCTAAAGAGTTGGAGTTTTCATTCATTTCATGCTTTCATGAGAAAACATCCTTTCGTGAGAAAACTTCATTTCATGAGAAAACGTCGTTTGGGGCTAGAGCCTGAAAATCATCTTTTCATGCCATGTCTTTTCGTGGAAAATACGTACAATAGATACTGCGTATAGTCATCTATTCACATGCGTACAATTAATACTTTGGTTGCATGAAAAGGGGCTGCCAAAGAAGGCTGTACATACTTATACTTTAAAACGTTATGCTTATCGTGCTTTTTCGTAAAACGTTTGCCTTTTCAAGAAAAAACATTTCTTTTCTTTTCTTATCTTTTAAAAAACTTTAGAAGAATATGAACATAAGACTTACCTGGATTCCATGCTATTTTCATATCATGCAATCCATTCATGCGCATGTTAGATGGCAACCTACATGTATACACATAACCTTAAGGTCATTCTCTATCTAGTACACAAGCAAATGAACTAGAAATAGAGCTATGCTTTACTTAGAACACTCTCCTTCTATACCGTGCTCTTTCATGTCCCTTACTATGATAAAACTTTCGGAGACCCATTTACGGTCACTACTTCCTTCAACCTTAACGTTTTACTTCGAGTGCTTACTCGTTAGGGTGAACCCATGATTCACCTTAGGATTAAGACACTAAGACCTCTGTCTCATTCTTCTCATTAACCACGTTCCGACGCATGACTCAGACCGACTAAGTCACGCATCCCATCCTGAGATAGTACACTTGTCATCACTTTCATGTATCTTAACTCACTTTAATCCTCATGACCATCCATACATGTCACATGACTCTAAGCCACTGTAAGGCTTAAGCACCGTGTAACCATACTTAGGACAGATTACCCATTACATATGGTGAATCCGTCTGGCACATGTATTTAACTAGATTACACACGTGCCTTACCCCTTTATTACCTAAGACCAACATATCATACGTTGGTCATCGGCTCGTATGGACAAGCACCATACTCCAATACCAACTTTCTCTTACCCGGCTAGCACGACTCTTCATGCTAGCCATACCTCAAGACAGTTCATCCCAACACTTGACACGATAGGACCTCATTCATAACTATACCTTACGTCACGCCATATAACTCGAGCCTGATCCCAAGCTACACCGTGACCTCGTCACATCACTTGACATACATCCTAACTCATCCCAGCATGACTTCTTGGGTGGCCACGTCACTTAATGACGTTGCCCAGTCATGCTTTTGCTGCACTACTCTGATACTTCTCGACCACTTCACACATACTTCCGACTATAAGCCGACTACACGGCGACACTTGTCACCTCAGACTACAAGCCACAGCGATGCTCGTTGATCATCACAACGATGACGTTGGAAAGGACATACAGTGACCGTTTGAATAGCTAGGCATGGTCTTGGAAAGGCTCAAGGTGGCCTTGTGATGGTGGCAAGGAGTGTAACATAGCGGATCTAGCCGTGTACAGTGGTGGTCAGCCATGCATAGTGGCTGTCCATTACGTGTAGTGACTACCCACCACATAAAGTGGTGGTTTGGACCTAGGGTTCGGCTAAGGGAGGTCAAGGGAGACTGTTGGTGGAGCCGTGGAGACTCGGTGGTGGTGGTGTGGCGGTCCACGGTGGTGGAGAGAGGAATGGCCATGCATGAGAGGGGTAGATGCCGTGAGAGAGTGAGAGAGAGTGGAGGAGCATGGGTGGTCGATCGGGGCCATGGGTGGTTGGGATGGGTCGGTGGTAGCCTGAGGATACTGGAGATGGCGGTCACATGCCGTGGGTGGCGGCGTACGGTGGTGGAAGGTGAGAAACTTGTGTGGTGTATCTAGGGGAAGTTACCGGTCTTGGGTCTAAGAGAGGAGGAAGGAGGAGCTTATGGTGGTGTCCGGTGGCTTGGGTCGTTGCGTACGGCGGGGCTAGGGACGTGCACAGTGAACCCATGCATGGAGGGAGTTGTGGACGTGCATGGGAGGAAGGTGCCTGCATGGTGGAGGCCGAGCTCGCTGGAGGGTGATGGTCGATGGGAGGAGGAGTTTCCGTGGAGGTGGTGGCGCTGGAGGACGGCGCATGGCAGCATAGCAACATCAAGCCCATTCAAGTTGTGCACTACCAAGAGAGAGGAAGAGAGAGCATGAGAGGGAGAGGCCAGTATGGGGGAACTCGCCGGAGTGAGGTGGTGCAGGTGGAAGGGGCGGTGAGGCTCGCCGGTGCCGGGCTGGGCAGTGGAGGAATCGATGAGGGAGGGTATCGTGCAGTGCAAGCCGAGAGTGAGGGAGGAGAGAGAGAGAGCTGGGGGAAAAGTGAGGGAGAAAGAGAGAGGGGTTCAGATTTTATCCTAAATCCCATCACCTTGGGATTTACAAAACGATAGATGGACCTCAAACACTGATTTAAAATGCATAAACGTTAATTTAATTAAAAGCACTGAAATGAATTAAGATAGAATATTATTTAAAATAATATTCTTTCATCATTAATAAAATGATGAAGTCTTAGTTAACATATTTAAGAGAATAAAACTATTAAATTAATTTAAAGATTACATCATAATTTAAATTTAAATATTTTAAATAATTGGAATGATTTATATAAAATGATTCCCCACAATTATAATATTTTTGGAGCTATTCAAAGATATTATAATTGAGTTATTTAAAATATTATTTAGTTAAATAACGATGAGAATATTCTATTTAAAATACACATAACTTTAAAACATAAAACTAGCTTTAGAAATCACGTAGTATCTTTAAAAAGACGTCATCAGGGTCAGGCACGCAAAACGGAGCTCTTAGACACTAGAGAGGAGTGGACAATTATGTCCTCTCCTCATCGTAATAAATTTCATCTCTAAAATTTGCTTACGTCAAAAGGAAAAAATAAGCGGGATGTTACAAAAGTGTCTTCGAGTAAGAATAGTAGTGGATTTACAAAGGCCTCTTGTGAGGGGAAAGTGGTTGCAGGTAGGGAATCAAAAGTATTGGATATCTTTCAAATATGAAAGGATACAAAACTTTTGTTTTCAATGTGAAATTCTGGCTCATAAGGGAAGAGTATGCTATAATTCGAGAGTAAATAGTCAAGGGGAGAAACTGATAGACTTGCAATTTGGCTCTTGGCTTAGGGCCCAACCTATGAATTCTTCCATCTTTGATTATCGAAAATATGGAGGTGCAACCAATACAAATCACCAGAAAGGGTGGCAAAAGGATGAGATAAAGTTTGGTAAAAATGCTAGAGAAGAGGAGTGTGGAACTGAGGTCACTGTTTTAAAAGACCAAAACGATTTATTAAATCAGTCAAAGGAAGAGAGGGAGGACAGTGAAAATGAGAACCAGAGCATAGAGACTACATTAAAGAGGGTGGAGAGTCTGAATGAGATTCCTGTTAATACAGAGACAATTTCTGATACAAAAAAGGGGGAGTTAACTAGCCATATGGATCTGGAAACTTACAATGATAACATGGACAGTTTAATAATACAGGATGGAATATCCAACTGTATTAGGCCTTGAGGTAAGTGTTTGATTGTTGGATCTGTGATACAAAGTGGTCCTCAAGTAGTGAACAACAAAAGGTGTGCCACATGGAAAAAGAGGGCTAGGGAGGTAAACAGTTCAACAACAGAGAAAGAAGAGATTGTTAATCTAGATAGTAAAAAGAGGGTTTTAACCAATCAAGTGGAGCAAGACTCAAAGAAGAGGAAGGAAGTTTCAACTTTCGAATTTAACAGGTCCAATCCTGAGTTGGTGGAGGTTGAGCAATGATAGGCCTTAGTTGGAACTGTAGAGGGTTTGGGAACCCTCGTACAGTTAGAGAACTTCATAGGTTGGTAAAGACAAAGTGTCCCAAGTTTTTTTTTTCTTCTAATAGAGAACAAATGTGGTAGGAAGAAAGTGGAGGAGGTCAAGAACAAGGTAGGTTTTGATTGTAGTTTTGTGATAGAAAGTAGAGGTCTTAGTGGACGTATAGCTTTTTTGTGGAATAGCTATGATAGTTTTAATCTCAATTCTTATTCTCAGCAGCATATATCTTTGGTTTTAAAGAAGGAAGAAGATAACATAGAAATTCTAATCACTGGATTTTATGGAAGCCCTTATACTTCTAGAAGGAATGAAAGCTGGAATCTGTTGAAGTTATTGAAGCTTAGTAAGGAAAAAAGCCTTGGATTTGCTTTGGAGATTTTAATGAGATTCTTCTTCAGCATGAAAAGAAAGGGGTAGCTTCAAGACCATACCATCAAATGGAGGAGTTTAGAGAAGCAGTGGAGTTATGTGGCTGGTGTGATCTTGGTTATGAAGGACCTAAATATACCTGGTGCAACAACAGAGAAGGCACTCAGTTCACTAAGGAAAGACTAGATCGTGCCATGGGGAATCTGTCACTAAAAAACTTATTTTCCAATTACAGTATTTGTGTTCAAGTTGTTTACTCTTCTGATCATTGCCCGTCGGTGATGTGCTTGGAAAGTGAAGGAGGCAGCTTGCATTTGCAGGGAGGGGAAGGGAAAAGATCTTTAGGTATGAAGCAAGTTCGAACGAGAGAGATGAGTGCAGTAGTCTGATAAATGAATCCTGGTCTAGACAACAAGGTAGAGAGGGGACTTAGTTGAGGTCAGTCCAACAAAATCTGTTGATATGTAAGGATGCTTTGTTATAATGGAGTAAGACTGCTCAAAGACAGCACAGAAAGGAGATACAAGGCAAAATGTATCAGATTGGGAGTCTGCAGTGCATGAATATGGGTTCCCACACGTTACCTTTAAAACAGTTGCAACAGGATGTGGACTTTCTATTGGAAGAGGAGAACACTCGCTGGAAACAAAGAGCCAAACAATCTTGGCTCAAAGATGGGGATAGAAACACAAAGTATTTCCATCAATGTGCAAGCCAAAAAAAGAAGACAAATGAGATTAGAAAAATTATGAAAGAGGATGGAACAGTGGTGAGTAATATGGAGGAAGTCTCTGAGATTTTTGGGCAGTATTTTCAGAAGTTATTTACTACTTCCAATCCTGAGGGAATTGCAAATTGTTTAAATCATATGGAGTAAAAGATTGATGACTAAATGAGTAGAGACCTGTCTATCCAGTTCACAGCAGAGGAGGTTAAAGAGGCTTTGTTCCAAATGAAACAATTGGGTTCTCCTGGTCTAGATGGTTTTTCTGCAATTTTCTATCAAGAACATTGGGACATTGTAGGAAGTGAGGTGACCAAAGTTGTCCTTGAGGTTCCTAATTCATCAAGGGAGGTTAGCCACATTAATGAAACCTACATTGTTCTCATTCCTAAAATAAAATCTCCTAAGAAAGTGATGGATTATAGGTCTATTCCATTGTGTAATGTTCTGTACAAGGTGGTTTCCAAAGTGCTTGCTAACAGGTTGAAGAAAATATTACCTAAGATCATCTCCCCCACCTAAAGTGTTTTTGTGCCAGGAAGACTGATTTTTGATAATGTAATTGTATCTTTTGAAACAATGCACTCTATGTCTATCAGGAAAAAGGGACAACATGGGTATATCGCATTAAAGGTAGACATGAGCAAGGTATATGATAGGATTGAATGGAGTTTTTTGGAAAAGGTGATGTAAAAAATAGGTTTTAGTGAGAGATGGATTAAGCTGGTAATGGGGTGTGTTTCTTTAGTCTCCTACTCAATTGTTCTAAATGGTTCTCCTCCGGGTTTCTTTCAACCATCTCGAGGTATTAGACAAGAGGACCCTTTGTCCCCTTATCTCTTTATATTGGCTTCTGGGGTTTTGAGTATGTTACTGAACCAGGCTGAGGTTTCAAAGGAGATTCATGGTTTTCCTATGGGAAGAGGCAATGTCAGTATAAACCATTTATTCTTTGCGGATAACAGCTTGCTTTTTTGTAGAGCAAATGCAGTGGAGTGGTCCAAGCTACATCGTTTGCTTGATCTCTATGAAAATTCCTTGGGGCAGAAGCTAAATAAGGATAAACATAAATCTTTTTCAGTGCTAATACCAGAAAGAAGACTAGGGAGTATGTGTTGGCTATTGCTGGAATCAGGTCTACAATGTGCTATGAAAAGTACCTAGGACTACCTTCACTTATTGGTAGATCTAGGTACAATGCTTTCAACAATATATTGGATAGAGTTAGAAGCAGGATTAGTGGATGGAAGACAAAACTGCTATCTCAAGCAGGAAAGGAAACTTTATTGAAGGCTGCCATACAGGCACTTCCCACATATTGTATTGGAGTTTTCAAATTGCCTAAGTCTTTACTAAGGGAGGTTAATAGAGTGAATAATCAGTTTTGGTGGGGACAACAGCAATAGGAGAGTACAGTGCATTGGGTCTCTTGGAGTCAAATGGGGAAAGCTTAGAAAGTTGGAGGTTTAGGTTTTAGAGAACTGAAATTTTTTAATCTAGCTTTATTAGCTAAACAAGGGTGGAGAATCTATCAACACCCTGAATCTTTGGCTTCTCAGATCCTTAAATGCAAATATTTCCCTTCTACTCAATTCTTTGATGAAAAGCTGGGAGTTAGGCCTTCTTTTGTATAGAGATGTATTTATGCAGCCAGGTTTTTAATTGAAGAGGGTTCTTTATAGAGGATAGGGAATGGAATGTGCACAAAAATATGGAAGGACAGATGGGTGCCACAACCATCATCCTATAGAGTTCAGGTTCCTGTTAAACATTGCAAGAGGATGCAATTGTAGCTGAGCTTATTAATCTTGAGAATAAGCAGTGGAGGAAAGAGATGGTAGAAGACATTATTGGATTTGAGAGTGCAGCTATTATTCAGAAAATTCCCCTAAGTCAGACTAGGGCAATAGATAGGTTGATATGGTTGGGTACTAAGGATGGTATCTATACTGTAAGAAGTGGATATCATCTTCTCAGAGAGAGGCAGCATAGATTACAGGGGTAGACATTGAATAATGTGCAATTACAAGAAAGATGGACATGATGTTGGCAACTTAAGATTCCTCTGGCTGCTAAAGTTTTTGTGTGGAGAGCATGTTCAGAGTCACTACCTACTAGAGTGAATTTGCATAAAAAGAAAATTGTAGATTCCCCAATGTGCCCAATCTACCTTAATGAAGAAGAATTTGTAGAACATGTTTTATGGAGCTGTAAATCTGCTATGGATGTTTAGAGTCAAGGACCTACTGTACTTCACAAGAGTTCACTCAGAGCAGAGAAATTCAAGGACATATTCAAGAGCCTAAGTGAAATATGTGATCAGCAAGTCATGGAGCTTTTCATTATAATAGCAAGAAGTATATGGCATAGAAGAAACAAGTTGCTCTTTGAGGGTTACTTCCAACACCCAACACAGATAGCCAGCCATTCAAATAAATTATTGGAAGAGTTCAAAGCTGTGCATGATAGGCCTAGAACTAATAATAGAGGGTCACATGTGATGAATATCAATTGGAATCCTCCACCTCTAGGTTTCTTGAAAATCATTTGGGATGCAACAATTTCTGAGGTGATGGGTAGGATTGGACTAGGATGAGTAGTTTGAGACCATGGAGGTAACATTGTGGCTACAAAAGAAATTAGTCTATATGGTTTTAATGATCCCCTCTTGGCAGAAGCACTTGGTGCCTTTCAAGCAGTTATGATGGCAGCTGATTTAGAATGGACTATGTCCTTTTTGAAGGAGATTCATCCCAGGCTGTAAAGGGCCTTAATTCCCATGTTGAGAGATGGTATAGAGTACGGATGGTGTTAACTGATACTCGTATGCAACTTATTGTTTTTTCTAGTTGGAAGTTTTTGTTTGTTAAGAGAAGTGGTAATGATCTAGCTCATTGTTTAGAAAAATTTTCTCGAGTTTGATGAGGGTACAGTTGTTCTGGATTTGAGTCTAGGATGTAGTCATGTAATTTCTGAAATTTGAAGTTAATATAGTTATCTTGTTTTCAAAAAAAAAAAAAAAGATCAATTCCCCAACGACTTGACAATACTTTGTCTGCACTAATGTTGTTGTTTCAATTGCAAGCAGCACGTGAAGATCTAAAAAATAACTTAAGGTGCGATTTAGATAATGAGTTAAATGAGAAAAATTAAGATAAAAATAAAAACTTAAATAAAAAATTGTTAGAATATTACTTTTTAATATTATTATTATTTCAAAATTTGAAAATTTTGAAAAAGTTGAATTATTTATTATATTTTATGTAGAAATTTAAAAAATTTATAACAATGAGATGAGATGAAACATTTCTTATATCCAAATTGGGGTAGTGGTATTTTAGATAATGAGTTGAGATTATTTGTAAATAGTAGTGAGATTGTTGAGTTGAAATGAGATGAATTGATTTTTAAAAATTTGTGTGTTTGGATTTAGAAATGAAATAAGATGGTTTTAACTTTTTGAGGGATTTGATAGTTGTGTGTCCCATCAATTATTGCATAGTATTTATAATGATTGAGTATTATTTATAAATATATTTATATTAACTAATAGCAATTAATATATTACATACCCAAACAAAATATTAAAATCACATCATTAATAGCAAACCATTTTTGAAATTTCGATTAATTAATAATTCTAAAAAATCATCATTTTTATTGTAATATATATAATTCTAATTATGAATTAGAAATTACTAAATATAGTTCGTTATTGTAGCCCAAATCCATTATTTCAGATGGGTCAATATTAACAATTATGGATTGTTGATATCTGATCTTCACATTACAACAACAAAATTTATCATCTATTTTTAGTGACAAAATTACATACATATCCAAACTCTGCGCTTATACAACATTAAGATTTGGAATATTATGTTGGAAATGTGTGTTGGGGTTGGCCTTCAATGTACTGTGAGGGACGCAAAGTACCATATTTTTTGGGAATGGAGGTGCGCAGATAGAGATGAGAATTAGCTTAGGGAAAGGGGGAGAAAAAGCAAAAGGCTGTGTTTTTTTCTTTTTGGGATGAAAAAGCAAAAAGATTATTGCATGTCAAAAAAAGAGTGTGTCGTTATTTGAATAAACAGTGAGATGAGATATCTGAAATCATCTAAAAAATTTACAATGGCCATTTGCATACCAACTCTCTTCGTACCAAATAAGTTTTTCATCTCAACTCTCAAACCAAACTTCCCCTTAGGGAAGAAGCACATTGGTAGCACAATGATACCACGTGGCCAACATGCAAACCAACACCAAGTGTACATTGAACCTGGACATGGAATTGGAAGAAGGGGACTACATGCCTAGCTATGTAGAGCCAACAATCACATGCCACGTGTCTTGCATGTAAAACTCACCTCTAGGTTACTTTGTATCTAGATGTAAAAGTGGGTAAGGGGAGTAAGAGAAATTAGGGTTTCGGTAAACCCAAAAGACCCACATGCCACCCATAGACTTTTGGTAAGTTCCAAGATGCAATGATCGTTTGTGAAAGGGGCAAAGGGTGCATGGGAACCTACAAATCGGAGGCCCAAGTCTCCAAGTGACTTCTAGGGCTTCGGCCATAGGGTTTTCACACCAACCATGGAGAGAATCCAACCACTTCTTTGACACTTGTCACACATGGAGGGAAAGCATGAGAGTTTCTAGAAGAGTGGCATGGGAAATGGCACATGGGGAAGCTCAAAGGGCAAAGTCACAACCTATGAAGACTAGGGTTTCGGCCAAAGGGGATGCAATTCGCCATGTGTCACACATGCATTCGGGACGGGGGATTCTAGAAGGATCCAATGATGAGAAGTGGAAGAGGCACCTTAGGACAAGGCAAAACCAAGTCCCTAGATTCGGCCACCCACACATGCACCCACACCCACACGCCACATGTCAATTGCCTAGGGAACCAACAGGCACACGCCACCCAAGCCTAGAGAAGAGGAAAGGTTGCCTAGGAACTACACTTGTACACGCTACTCAAGTCTATGGAAAAGGAAGAGGTTTGTGGGAAGTAAACCCACAAATGCATGAGGAACATATCTAGCTATGAAAAAGAGTTCATGAGCCATGAGGGAGTAAACCCTAAACACGACACACTCACACATGCATCCACTCGAATTAGTGTTTTTCGTGTCTCCTTGTCTAATGTTTTTTAATGTATTTTTAGCTTGCTATTTGTTAACTCATCGGATTTTCTGTAAGTAGATTTTCAACCAACTTTGGATAATATTTGTTTATGATGTGTGAATGTTGCATTTCTTATTGCTACCATATATACTTGTTGATTGATGATAACTTCTTGATTATAATTAGATTCACATGATGATATTGCCATGTTTAATTGTTTATGATGTTCTCGAATTCTCAACAATTCGCCCATGTCTACATGTATGTAATCGGGTCAACATTGTTCTTCCATTTTGGTGTATGTTGAATGTCTTGTCTATGTTGTAAACTGAGTACTCAGATGTTCTAATATTTTCAAGCCATAATCTGAGATGTTCAATGTTTGATTTCATGATAACATGACTTACGGTATTTATATGTTCATATGGTCCATGAAAAGAAAAGTGTTACAAGTCTCATGTCACATGCATTTGGGTTGTATACCATTTTCAAAGAAAAGAGTCTGTACATGTTTTATCACGACTCCAAATGTTAGGATGAGGGAATGTCTTGGTGAAACTCCTCTGTCCACTCTGGAGTGTTTAGAAATGGAGTGGTAATCTCTGGATCGACAAAGAACCATCGGTGGACCTCGAATGGATCCTTGTGGAAAAGATACTGGAGCGTCGTAGCACCTAAAACTAGTGGGTGAAACACATTGAAAATACATTGAAGGCGAAATATGTGAACTGTCGTATCATATTGTATGTGCGGTGAAGGTAAAATTTGCAAACTGCCTCTTAAGTTAAAGATTATGACGTAGTCACCATGGTCAAGTGGGCCGTTGGATAATGCGTTAACTAGCGGAAAACCAACGGTGCAAAGGGGAGTCATGAGGCGTCCAACTATATGTTATAAGAAAAGAACAAGGCAATGAGCTCCAAGATATGTTATGTGTATATTTGATCAATATGAAAAGATGGAAAGGATGTCTGATTTTTTTTTAAAAGGTCAAAGTTGCATAAGCGAAGTTTTATGTCAAATATATGTCCATGCATCCATCTCATGATTTGCCTTTATATGTCTATGTTATCTATTATATGTTGTGTTTTTACTTACTGAGATTTTTTAAAATCTCACAATTGTAATTTTCACTACCATTCCCAACCTGGAATAGTACAAGTTGTTACAGGATAAAAAAAGACCAACTATGGGGTAGCGCAAGAGGCCAGCACCCCAAATAGTCAAGGAAGTCCCAAAGAGCCCTAATAGCTCGTCGGAGCCATCCATAGTGGAGAGGCTTGAATTGGCCGACCAGTTTATTACGGAAGTACTATAGCTCTTTGAAGAGCTAAGGAGGATACTAAATAAGGACAGGGCCAAATAAGGATGGCCTTGTGGGGGGTTTTTTTTTTATGGGGATCTCAAAAGTTGTAGTCAAGAATGACAAAGGAATTTATGGTTTGTCTTTAAGGTCCCTTTGTTTTGAAAAATTATAAACAGTTTCTATTTTGGGAGTAACTTGAACAAATGAAATCATTTTGGGACAAATAGCTTATGGTACCATGTTATTCATTCGAATTGCTTTAAATCTTACTTAGATTCACATGAGTATTCTCGTTGCGATTTATTGCATATTGCGAGAACATAATAGGTGCATTGTGTGACGCCCCGACTCCTACGTACAAAAAGTCTTGGGAATCATGACGTCAGGATGATGACACACGGTCACACATCCCAACGAACAAGTGCCAAGTGTGTGCAACAAATAAACAGTACACAAAATAAATACGCAGCGGATAATAATAATTAAGTCACTAAGTACTAGAATTTTTATATACAAAATAACCAAAATACAAGTATACTTAAAGTTATACAGTCATCCAAGAAAATATAATAAAATCGAATACATACGCATAGGAAACAAATCCCATAACCAAAATAGCAGCAACCACATGCCACTTAACCACGGAGCCGATCTTTAAGGCTCGTCGTCCTCGTCCTCATCTGCACCAAAATCTACAGTACCATAAAATGGTACCGCAGGTAAGTAATAATCCAAACGATCTCCAAGATTAAAATACATTTAATGCAACCAACATGCATGCATATGATGATATATGCACCAAACCCAAAAATATCATTTTCCCAAAAACGATTTACACAAAAATATTTATTGGACACTGTAGGCGGGAATCACAGGCGGGACTCTACCACCATCCCTATCGCGTGTACCGTAGGCGGGAATCGCAGGCGGGACAACACCACCATCCCTGCTTACCACCATCCCTACAGTTCCTTTCCACACAACACAAAAATCTGATAGAGCACTGTAGGTGGGAATCGCAAGCGGGACTCTACCACCATCCCTGCTTACTACCATCCCTACAGTCTCTTTTCCTTTTTCCCACACATGAAAACTCAGTTTTTAATAAACACAATTATGATTATGCGTGCACATGCAGTGTACCCATCTAACAATAATTTCCAACAACCAATCCAACAGTTAATTCTAACAACCAAACCAACAGTTAATTTCAACAACCAATCCAGATCACAACACAACCAATCACAGACATAATAAACCAGTTAGTGCAAAAATATGTTAAAACCTTAAAGATGTTCAGAAAAATACTTACAGTGCTTTAATATATTTTTCGGAGGATCACGAGAGAGCTGGAAGTGCCAAAACAGCAACACCACAGTGTAAAAACACTGTGGCTAAAAACACAGTGAATCCAAAAATTACACGAGGTCAAACGAAGACTTGGGAACGGTAGGGTAGGGCCTATGGAAGGTGGGGAAGCTAATGGTGGTAGCCTTTGGCCATGGGTGGCGGCCGAAATGGCGGTAGAAGGCCGGAAAGGCAAAATTGGGTGTGAGCTCGGCTGGGCTTCACCGGTGACGGATCGGGGCTGGGGTTGGGTCCATTAGGTTGCTAGAGGGCCGGTGAAGAAGTGGTGAAGAAATGGTGGCCGGAGGTGGAGCGACGGCGGCTAGAGCAAATGGAACGCTGCGGCTTTGAGGTGTGCGTGGGGGCTATTGCCGGCGAGGGAGAGGCTGAGATCGGTGGTATGGGGTCGCCGGCCGGTGGGGGAGGCGATGGGCTGGCCGGTGTCGAGCACGGCGGCTTGGGGTGGTGGCTGGCTGGAGAGGATGAAACGGCGTGGGAGAGGAGAGAGAGAGGGTCGGGTCGCGCAGCTGGGGGAGAGAGAAATCGGAGAGAAAAGAAGAAAAAGAAAAAAAAAGGGAAAAAGAAAAAGAGGAGGAAGAAAAAGGAGATCCAGCCTTTTCAACTTGGGTTTCGAAAGTGATCCAACGAAAAAGGTTTTAAAGCCACTAGATAAATAAAATAATTCAAACTCAATGAAATGCTCGATTAAAACAATAAAAATATTAAAATCTAAAAACAAACCAATTTAAATTAAAGATCACTTTAAATGCAAAACAATAATTAATATCAAGAAAACACATAAAATGAATAATTTTCACAGCTTAAAATATTATAAAATAATATAATAAAACTCCCTTAATTTTAAAACAAGAGACAAATCCTTAAATCAATTAAAATAATCCTTCATTAAAAAAGCACTAAAATACGGAGTGTTACACATTGTATCTTATTTGTCATGTACGGAGTTATATAGCCTTGTGTTACATGTCCCGAAACTTCATTCATCGTCAAATTCCAAGCAGGGGCTAGGGGTGTCAAAACAGTACTGGAGAATGTGGGTAAGTGTTGTATGTAAGAGGCATATGCATATTTTGTAATATTTCCCCTTTCTAATCATAAATAAATCTAATTTTCATTATTATGTTTATCCTTATATTTAGTCTTTGTTTTTCGAGACTTTGAGATATGTTCACTATTTTAATCGTTACTTTATCTTTGAGTGAGAACTTGATCCCCGAGTGAGAAATCTTAAACCTGTGTCAATTAGTAAGGGATGGTAGGGTTGCAAATTAAGCCCATTGTGAAATCGAACTGATCATATTTTTGTACGTATAAATTGGCGAATCGACCGACTAATTGGGAGAAAATCGGCTGGAATAGTTCCAATCAGTTTCGGTCGGTTCGGCTGTTCTCATATCAGTTTTGCAAACACATACACAAACCAAGAAAATGACCAAAACAATAGCATGATCACCGATCAGTAACGGAAGCAACAAATACGGAAACCTTAAAAAATATACTACATATTCAATGATTTATATTGTAAACTTTCATAATAAACAAATATGGAAGGCTGGAAGAAAACTTAGCAAACTCAAAACAGCAAAATCAAACCAACAGAGAGACTTGCTGATAGAGAGTGAGAGAGAGAGAGAGATCGGATGCGAGATACCGAGATGACATTGGGACGAGGTGGATCTCACTGGCGGAGTGAAGGAGGAGAGAGGTTGTTCGGCACTACGGCTGTTGGTTGGTGCATGAAAGAGGAGAGAGAAAGAGAATCATGAGAACAAGAGAGAAAGGATGAGGAAATTAAACCCTAAATCCAAACGACGTTGTTTCATGTTATTTTTTTTTCTAAACCGTAGGTATAAAACGATGTCGGTAAGTGAAATAACGTCATTTTACATAAGATATATATATTGTATCCGCCGGTTTGGAAGTTTGATCCTAGTTCAAACTAGGACTGAGCTAGCCGACATCGATTGCAACTATCTTCTACTGTCGTCCGACCGGTTCTGCAATGGTTTCGCTAGTTTCGGACTCCAACGACTAGTTCTGAACGGCGACGATCGGTCTTGTCTGTTTCTATACAGCCCTATAATATGAGACATAGATTTTCACTAACCATTCATGCAAGCCATTGCCACAAGCTTCATATGGGAAGGAGAATTCCCTGTGATGATTGGGGTGGAGAGGTATCGTGTTTGGCCTTATATGATAGTCGAGATGTAGAGTCATGTGGCATATCATGTGTTGGTGTCTTCGAATTGGTTGGCCATGTAGATGTTTCTCGGGTGCATATGTATATTTAGTCTTATTATAACTGCCTAATCTGCCTAAGTTTTCATTTTCAAAACCATAGATTTTGATGCAAAATTAGAACCAAGAGTGATGCCCAAGGAAGTAAAGCTGAACCCACCCAAACCCTGAGTACGGAGACTTGTCCCCGTTGTAGGAGCCATGTAACATTTTGAGCTGTACATATTCCTTTCAAACTGGCAACCACATGTATTTGGTCTGCAGCCTTATGCGATGAACAAAGTATTTTGGTTTGTATGTACTCTTAAGGATAAAATTAATGAGAAATGATGTTACTTATTTTTATGATGTTAATCTAGACTATTGGTAATACAAGGTCTTAGTTTACAGATTAAAACTCTACCTTTTCTGCTATGATTTGACATCGTAACTCTACACGTGCACTTCCATATGGACAATACACGCCTACTCCCAAACAAATCCTAGGTGTTGATCGTTTGGTTGGTACCCTTGGTACTACGAATCTTCATCAATTCTTTTACTAAGAAATAGGACGCCATAGTTATTGAAGCCTGTCCTTTTGAATTTGTGCCAACACTACAATTATTGGGGCATCGGGTCATCCTTTAACGAGTTGATTCATTTGATTATGTTTCATGTAATATGCTTTGTATAGCAATTCAAATAATACTATTTCTTAATTTGATCTCCACTTGTTGGTATTTTTCTTTATTAATTGTCGTATCAGTCCTGAAGTTTTCATTGTTTAGCATAAAACTTTTTGGATTTTCACTTTTTATCACTTGATCTTTCTAATTACAAAACTTACAAATTTAGGGCCAAATTTACAAAGTTACGCTTCAACCTATAAGAAATTCCAAATTTGACCCTAAACTAAAAGGAATTTGCAAACGAACTCCAAAACTTACTACAATTTATATTTCTCACATAAAGTTTATCCTAAATCCGAATATGAACATAGAGATTTTTAAAAATAATCCTAACTATGCAAACTCTCTTTTAGCTGATTCACTCCTAAGCTAAAAGTCATGTTCTTGTCTTAAACCGAATTTAGTAAATCTAAAAAATCACATCCTTAGTTTTAAAATCTTGTTAAAACACTAAACGCTTATTTGGAAAATATAATTCATCTCAACTCATCTCATATCAAACTTTCTCATTATTTTCTTCCCAAATATCACTCATGCACAACGTGGCGCCCCCAGCCCCCACTTGGGATTTGATAGAAATTGAAACGATGAGACATGCACCACCAGGGTTACCTGCCCCTAGTACATGACAGATAAAATGCAATACACCTAATAAAACTAACAATATGCATTATATCACAGCGGAAAGTCAACTTAAGTCAAACATTCGAACATTAGTCATGGTACCGAAACATAAAATCTCAATTCATAATTCATTAGAGTCATCAAAAGTGTTTAAGTTTCCAATAGACTCCCAAAGCACGGGACCCAAAAGCATCTAACTCAACCAGAGAGTCATTTTCCAAAAGTGGTTCCATATGATTGATCCTGATCTTTAGTAAGGTTCAGGACTCACTCACTTCTGAAAAGCCCGGTCCTTTCCCTATTGTGGGATCTTCTAAACCTTTTTATGTCTTCAAGAATCTCAATGATTACTTTATCAACCGACTCGAGATGATCCAGAATAGATGGCTTTCGATAGGCTTATGACCATTTTAGGCATGATCCTCTTCGGAGGAAGTGTAGTCCTCTTGAGTTTCGTCATTTGAGTTGACTAGGCTTCGTTTAGTTCCCAAACCCATCTAAACTCATCTCAACTCATCATTACAACTTTTTCAAATTTCAATACAAAATATAATAAACAATTCAACTTTTTCAAATCTCAAAATAATAATAATATTCAAAAATAACATTCTAACAATATTTTATCATCTCAACTCAACTCAACTTATTTCAACATCCAAACGCAGCCTAAACCTGTCATAGCTTCTATCATTCTGGGTAGGAAATGATAGTGGATAAATACAACATTGAGATTTCGAGAAGTCTCAGTAAGTAAACAAATAACGTGCAACAGATATCATAAGCATATGAAACAAAATTAACAATGAATGCATGGACATGAACTTATACTTATGCACTTGACCTTTCAAAAGACATCGTGTAAAATCATAACATTTCATAACTTTTGCTTTCATAAACATTCTTTCTTCATTTCACACTTGTTCATTAACATACTTATGAGCTTGTAGCCTTTCTTGACTTATAACATAATTGGAAACCTCATGACTCCCATATACACCGTGTGTTCCTCGCTAGTTATCGTATCAATCATTGGCCACTTTGACCAAAGTGACTACGTCTTATTTTTCATGTATGGTAGCTCGCATTTCGCCTTCACCGTACGTGCACCTACTAGCTTTAGGTGTGATCCCGCTTCGGTGTCCTTTCGTTTTAGGAACCATTCGAGATCTGCAGACAGTACTTCGTCAACCCAGGGGTATCCCTCCATTTTAAACACTCTTGAGAGCATAGAGGAGTTCCATTGGGATATTCCCCAACCCCAGCATTTGGGGTCGTGATAAAAAATTTACTTTTAAAAAGACTATTTTGCTTTCAAAAGGGTTTTCACAATCTCGATGCATGTGACATGACAATAAATCTTAGAATTTTCATGAGACATATAAAATGCCTAAATGATTTATCATAAACACATGAAATGCCAAAATGCTTCATTATAACCATAAGACATTCATGCATGCAATACATATCGCGTTACTACTTGAAAAGATTAGAACATGCGAACATGTTCTTTTATAACAATTTTAAAGGTATTCACATCAATCAAGAGCATACATTCCAATAAATTTCATATAAGGGCCGAATCATACAAACCCTAGCATAACTAAGAATCATTCTTAACATATTAACCTTAAAACACTAATGATCATACTTCATCCATAGGGTTGGCCGAAAACTCTTATGTAGGGAAACATATATTCCAATAAATTTTCATGAACTTAGAATCTTCTAATGTATTGAGCAAAGATTTTTTTTTAATAAATAATTCTCATGGTTGGCTGAAACATTTTCTTGTGGTTATGGACAATATTTTCATGAACTTAGTCCCATACTAAAAATGGTTAAGTGATAACATTCATATACAAACAAACATTGTACAAATCGAAACCCTAGCAAGGCTTCTTACTCCATTTTTCATAGCATACACATCTTCCATAGACCATTTTAATCATATTTTAAAATAATCATGTCAAGAGAAATTCATAGCACATGGAAGAACGATAATGGCACAAACAACCATACAAAACCAAATCAAACAAGAAGTTCACAAGGCATATGCATAAAATATCTAAGTACAAGTTAGAGGTCTACTTATAAAAATCTAAAATATGTATCTGTAGCAAGCAAGCTAAAAAATCGCATGTAATACTAGTTAGGATCATTATTCAAGAAAACCCTAACCCATATGTTCAAGTGTAGTGCTCTTTCCATCCTTTTTCCCTTTCAAGAAAAAGATTCCAAGCTTTCAGACCCTTCTCTCTTGAATCTGAAACTCAACTTCAACAAAACCCTAGCATAAAGAAACACTAGTGTCATGGCTTCTAATCCCGAAAACACCATACTCACGGATCTTAAGACAAGTAGGGTTTAATCCACCTTTCTTGAAGAAAACCCTAACCTAGCCGTGTGTGTGAGAATGTGGATTCATGTGACAAGCTTCCAAAGATATGATCTATCTCCTCTAGCTCAAATGTGTATAAGTGAGCATGAGTTCTAAATGAACTATGCTTAAATTGAATCTTTACTCTCTTGAAGCCATGCGTGTGTTTGGATAAAACAAAGTAGAAGTTGGTTTCATACCTTCTAGGTTTTCCTCTTGCAAGTATCTCCTTACTTTGCTTACACTCAAAATGATGTTTGGGTGAGAAGAAGATATGGTGGAGAGTGTTTGGATGGTGGGAAAGTGATAGATATTTGGAAGAAATGGTGGTGACCGAAACTCACAAGAGAAATACACAAAATGGCCAAAGGTCCTAGGGTTTTTGGCTCCTTCCCTTTTTATAGATACTCAAAAAGCTGTTTGCATGAATCAAGCTCATGCATGGATACCAAGTGGCATGTAACCCTATGGCCCATTCCTCTAGCTGATCATTTAATTGTGTTGGGAACCAAAAACACTCCTTTTTACATGTGGTGCCTTTTCCCTCCAAAACCGAAACTCACTTCTCCTTTTGTCCTCCATTTCATGTCTTGGTTCAATGTATATAGTGGCTATAAGGTCTTTTAGCAAATTCAAATCTTCCTCAATCTCTTACATGTGTGCATGAGTGCCAAAGGACATGTGAGGAGTGTGTGTGTGTGTGTGTGCATGGGTTGCCAAACCCTTCTCTTCCCTAGGAGATTTTCTTTTCACCATACTTTTGGACAAGCATGTGATTGGCTCCTTCTAGCACAAAGAACCATGCCCTAGCCTTCCACCTCAAGATGTCCTATACAAAATATTCTTCTAGAAGCCCTAGGCATGTAAGGCCTCTCTTCCAACCTTGATCTTACTCTTTCCCAAGACAACTTTTTACCTACCTTTATGCATGTATGACACATGACAAAAAGTAACCTTCCTTTCTCCCTTGTTGTCATCCATGGCCTCTTGGCCTTCCCTAGGTTCTACTTTTCCATAACCTAATCATTCCCTTCTAGAATCTCTCTCCCATAGTGATATGTGTTAAGATGCTTCTTCCTACAAGCAAAAATCTTCATGCATGCATGACACATGGCAAGAAAGTGATTGATCTTCCTATGGTAGGCGTGTAAGCCAAACCCTAGCTCATTCTTACCTCTCTTCCCTTATTTCCATCTAGATTCATCAAGTCCTATACTTAGCTCCATTGGATGACAAGTGGCATTCACAAATCTTGAGTTAGGCATGAGCCCTAATTCCATTGGGCTTCAAAACCCAAAGGACCGAAACTCTCATGGGCTTATGAGAAAAGAAAAGAAAAATTTACACAAAAGCCTAGAAAGTCGTCATCACACACAAACATATTTTAATTTAAGTCTTTAACTTTTTCATCTAATCATTATCTAATCATTATAACTTTCCTAACCTTCTAAGCAAGACATAAAAAAATAATTCAAAATTTTCAAATCTCAAAATAAAAATTATATTATAATAATATTTTAACTTCATAATATTTTTTATTCAACTTTTTCTCTATTCTTTCCCAAAACCTAACAAAATCCTAACTCAAATCATTTCACTACTATTCACAAAATTCTCATCCATCTCATTCCGCAAACATCTCCTAAGAGCATCCTTAATGGCTTAGCCAAATGAGAAGGATTGCCAAAATTTGGATAATTTGTGCCATAAAGAAACCCACATTGAGTTGGGCATATCTAAAATTATTTGGATTTCAGCTACAGTGCTTGGCCAAAGGTAGAAGACTATTGTTGGTTCATTAAATATTAAAATACTAGTTTCTCACTTCAAGCAGAAATACTACTTGGTTTGTAATTAAGAAATTTAGATAGAAATTTAGATGAGTTTAATCAAATAGTTTTTGTTATTAGCATTAAATGAATTTTGAAAATATGATTTTTTAATATTAATTTAATTAGATTATAATTATTATTAACATTTAATTGGTATAACTACAAAATGTGAGAAAAATAAATTAAATAAAAAAAATTATTAAATTAATAATATTTTATTATTATTAGAGAGTGAATGGATAATCCAATGTGGAGATTGAATTTAAATGGAATAGGCAAATGCAAAGAAGTGTGATATTGGCTAAATTTTGAAGATGGATTTGGCCAAACCAATGAGGATGCTCTAAATCACACATTTCATAAACGTTTGCACTCGCTACATCAAAGAAATACCAAAACATTAGGATTAGGTCAAATAAAACTAACTCTTGATGTTCTTGGTCTAACACTTTCATATCAACTCCAAGAACTCCAAAAGTCCATAAATAACATGTTTCGTATAACACTTTCATATCAACATTCAAACCTAAGTGATAACATGCTTGATTAATCAACTAAAAATGACAAAACAAAACATAGAACAATGGAACATGCATGCTTTTGGACTTGAAATAAAGTGACTAGATCCTTGGTTTTCATGCAATAACTGTTGAAAGAATAAAACCATATACCTCACCTTTCAGTTATCTAGATCTAGGCTTCAAATCTAGCTTGTCATAGAAAATATTCCATTAAAATCAACATTGAACCTGAGAGCCTCTAGATTATGCTTAAACTTAAACTCGTGCATGTTCTCCAAAAATCCAACAAAGATCTAACTCTGAAATTTCAAAAGCTCATTATTAATCCATAGATCTAAGCTTTAAAAACAATATTCATAAAAACCATAGCCATCGAATCAAAATCCTAAAGCTAAAATCACAACCTAAACCAAATAAAACTCACTTTGCACCAATAAGTTTCTATTGCTTACAAGATGATGCAAAACCATTTTATAAAATCATAACATGACTAGAATCAAACCATAAACTTTCATATAATCAAGCTAACACTTTATCAAACCAAGAGCAACGAAAAATTTCATCAAAACACCACAAAACTTTCAAAATCCATCACAAACATTAAAATCCTTCAACACCGAACCTTTTCACCATCAATACTAACTGTCATCCATCAAAAATCTAAAAGAAATTTACCAACACACCCCAAAGTAAAATAGAATCACACTAAACAAAATGAAAGAAATTAGAGCCAAGGAAATACTTACAAAGGGGCTAAATTCAAGGAGCAAAATCTCACATATATTCTCTCTAAGTCTCTCTCGGTTTGCTCTTGAAAATGAGAGGAAAACATGTATGAGGTAGGGAAAAATGGATGAGGCATAGGGGTATAGGTGAAGGGTCTGGCTTGGTGGTTGAGTAAATGACCAATTGATGTGAGTTTGACTTGTGAAAAGAGGGAGAAAATCTAAATTGAGTGGGTTGTCCTATTGCTACCCAGGCTGATGTTGCTTGTTTGAATGGCCTTAAAGGGCACTGTTTGGGACAACACGTGAGGTGGCAAGACAACCATTGTATTGAATTGTAAGGGTGGAGAAACTTGTTGAAGAAGCTTGGGGCAAATGGTGGTTTTGGCAGGGCAAATGGTGGTTTTGGCAGGACAAAAGACGGGCTAACCGAATGGGGTTTCATTTGGATAGGGTTTGGTCCAAATACAACTTTTCTTGGTCAAATATAATTACCAATATGTAAGGAAGTGGATAAGGGTGTAAGACTGGGTACTTGCATGGTTGGGTGCTTGTGAAAGTGAGTAAACACTTGGTTACAAACCAAGTATGTTTAGGGTTTAGGAACCATTTAGGGTTTCGGTTACCCTAAAGAATTTGGGGTTTTGGTTGGCTTTCAAAGAATTAGGGTGTCATTAGGGTTAAAACCCTCTTTTGATTGGCTAAATAGGGTTTGGTTCGATAGAATAGTAATTTGTGTAAGAGAGCGTGATGACAAGTTTGATTAATACTCCATATCTTACACACTATGTCCATCTCCTCTTGACAAGTGTCATAGGATTTCCAAGTTGATGGTTAGGATTGTGCTATGTATCCAATTAAAATTTTCCTAGTGATCCTAAGTGAAATTGGACATCCTACATTGGCGATTTGACAATTGTTTGAAATAGGTGTCATGTGGCGCTCTCTCTAAGGCTTATTATTCACTCGAAAAACTCAACTTTTTATTGCACCATAAAATCCTAAATATTCATACAAGTCTAATAGAACAATTTGTCCCGTAAAACTATAATATTAAGTGCCTTAATTAAATAGAAAGGCAATTCCATCTCGTTCAGTCTTAAGGGTGGGCAGCGGGGGCCCGCCCCCCACTACTCTGCCCCTGTTTGCCCCACCCCCGCATGGGTGGGTGGGCTACCCCGCACTGCCCATGCGGGGGTGGAGGGTAGGTTAACCTTAACGAGGCCCCACCCTGCCCCTCACTCCACCTCTTTATACGTAAAAAATTGAATTTTAAATATTTATTAAATAAATATATTGTATATAGATATATACTATTTGTTGAAAAAATGAAGTTTTATCCAAGTTACTAAATTGTCTTGGCCTCCTAGGCCAACATTTATATAGGAGGCTAAGACGATACAATATTCATACTTCAGCAATGTGAGACCTAATAGGCAATGCAAAATACAACTCTAATGAGTTTAAATTTTTTTTGTATTTACAATTTAAATTATATTATAATTTGGCTCCAAAAACATTTTTTAGACAAAAAATAGTCTTGGGTGTTGTGCTCCATTTGATCTTGACACTGATTCTACCATTCTAGGTGGGAGGCCGGCCTGAGAAGACTGAAGAAAAAAAAATGGAGGCCCGATTTAAGTTAAACCGATTTTTACATGGAAATTGTCACGCTTTTGGTAAAATATATTCATGAGATTTTAGAGGGCAAGCGCAAGCCCAATTGGATGCTGATAGTTAAAGAAATTCTCACATTTGATAATCATTTTGATCTAGTCGACCATTTCATGTAAATTATTTTTAAGTTAATAACTAATATCCAAGAGATCTTGGGAGGCGTAGGATAATCATTTTAACCATGTAACATTTAACAATGTGCTTATCTTTTGAGGATTTAAAATATCAATGTTTGGAATCCTGTTGTATTGATTAATATTATAAAAAGTTATTTTGGAATTCTAGTATATTCTAGTGCACATTTCCAGTACAAATGAAAGTTTTCGTTGTGATTATTATATATTGCTAGAAACATGCTAGGTTTATTGTATTTTAATTGTCATGAATAGAGAAATGTAACCTTGCGTTGTACGTTCCAACACTTTAACATCCATCAAATCCCAAGCGGAATTTGAGGCATCACAAACTCTTTTAGTAATAAGCTTGGTAACCTTATTTTCTGAACCTTTCTTCTTATATTTTGTGTTACTCTAAGTTAGGGATTTGATGGCTTGAGTGTTTGAAAGCTTTTCTTTGAGTTAAAGGGTTGAATCTTGGTAATGATGGGGTATGATGATTTCGGCTATCATGTGTTGTTTGTGATGGAGTTTTGTCTTGAAATGCCTTATAGTTTTAGGCTCTACTTGGTGTTTCCATATTTAATGGAATTAGTGACATGTATGATGCATCAAGTCTTGGCTTCAGTTTGTAAAACAAGAGCACTCACCCAAAAGTTGCATGAAGAAGCCAAAATACTAGTGTGAGTTCTCTTGAAGAGTTAGTTCTCTTGGTGAATAGATCTTGAAATTCCTTATTAATGGGTCAAGCTAAACTTTCCTTTAGAACCCAACATAACATTGATCTTTGCCTTTCATCCGTTATGTTCCATCAGTCTCGATTTAATAATATTTGATTATGTGCTAATAAACTTGTCTTGATGGACACTAGTAAGGGTGAAATATCTTATTTTCTCATCGGCTCAGATTTTGGAACTTTGTTTTGTCACTCCAAAATCAACTTTCTTTGCATACCTCGTATTTCCTCAACCGAGAAAAATGACATTCCCTCATTTGGCTCTTCAACAACATCTTCATCTTCAACATTTGGTTCCATCCCTACACATACATAACATAAGAAAGAAAGATTAAAAAAAATAATAATAATAATAATAACAACAGCAAATGATAAATCAATGAAGCAAAAATGGATGTCATTCTTTTAAATGGAACTACTAGGAGATTTTACAATATGTATTTGCACCATCATTCCTTGAACAAAACAAGAATTGGGAAAAAAAAAAACGAAATGAGGTTTTGGGACTGTCTACAAATAATATGCAGTAGTAAATGTCTCTGATTGTTTATAGTAGATATTGCACATGTGGTGATAAATTTTTGAATTTATAATTGCAGTCTTAGCTATTGAAGAAAAGTAGAGAAGAGATAGAGGAGAAGAGGGGACAATTCTCTCTGATAGTTTTAGTAATTGTTGTTGTTGTTCCCATGGGTCTCCAAGAAGTGATATTGCCAACATTAGATTTGTCTTCCTAATTATTTCTCTCATAATTCAGAGAATTTGTATAACTTTTTGTTTACAAATCATCATGCTACAATTGTTGATCAGAAACTCCCTTTTTTTTCCCAAAGATGATGGTGTCCATTTAGTCATGGAGGAATACCATGGTTATATCAAAATGATTTGTGTTCACAAAACACATTCTAAGAAGGCATCAAAGGATAAGAACAAGTTTTGATTTATAGATGTTGAGATGTTGTTACCGTCCACCATCTCAATGTTCGTTGAGATGAACCATAAGACAGCACATGGTTCTTACTATTATGCAAATAATAACATTATAAAAAGAAAAGCAAACAATTTAATTCTTTGGACTCCACTTTTTATGTTTGGAGGATCACAATTGTTTTGAATTCTTCCAAGGCTGGAGATAATTAGACCCCACAAACTGAACTTGAGACAAAACAAGATGTGAGACAAGAGGACAGAAGCCTTGACGTAACCTAACATGAGATGAATGTGAGACGAAAGACAAGACTAAGATTTTGAATTTTTTAAAACAAATCCCCAATAACTCTAAAAATTCAAAACTTTCTTTTAACATGTCCAAAAAACACACCTAAGAATTATCGTACTTTGAAGCATAAAAAATAAATCACAAAAATCTAATTTGAAGCACTCGACTTCAACACTTCATCAAAATAGAATTTTATAACTTTGGTTTTGATCAAATCTCTTGATATGAGACATATCATGATAAAACAAACAAACTAAAAACAACATATAGTTTAAAAATATGTCCTAAAGTATATCCAACCATTAAAATTAAAATCACATGGCGAAAATTAAACCAAATCAGGGATCTATCCAAAAACCTCATATTTTTTATTTAACCAAGTATCTTCGTGCATAAAAATCATATATTTACAAATAAGCTCCTAAAATCTTCAAACCAATATCCTAACATGTAAATCAAAGGCTTAGAATAATCAAATAAAAATATCAAAGTCGTTAGAGTAAGATTAAACAACAAAAGATCCAAACTTTATTAAAAGAGAGATTGTTTACTCCTTTCAATTTCTAATTTTATAGATCTAACAAAATCTATTATCAAAAGCTTTTATGATGTAACGAATCCTTAACAAACATTCATATAAATATGTTAGCAACACTCTATAAGAATTTTGAAACAAGATCTGTCCATTAGTTTGGTCAAAAAGTCCAAAATACAACATACTATCCAGTTTATCGCTCAGAATGACATTACCATAGTTAAAACAACTTTTGACCGATCAAAAGACCATGAATTCAAACCCAAAAGGAACCCACGGAAACTGAAAATTGAAAATGGGTCTGTTGTGCCATAAAATCTTAAATAATCAATTGAGTCTTATGGTGCAGCCATAACTCATTCTGATACTTCTAACTATCTCAAATAAATAAAATTGCATTTTTGGCCCATGGTGAGTAGCAAGACTAACTATGTTGACAGATTAAAACTTACGCGATTGGTCGATTCGTGAAAACACCGTAGCTTTCACAAGGTTCCTAAACCCTATAAAAATTTCACTATTGAATTTCTAGTAGACTGTTACATTCTCTCCTCCTAAAAAAAAAGATTTCGTCCTCGAAATCAACGCAAGTACTAACAATCAACAAAACTAAGGAAAAGATGCTATGCACCAAGGCTACTGTCCATCACTCAACGTATCGTCTCTGGTCATTGCCAGTCGTGGTCTGCTCGACCTCTTCATTGTCCTTATTACTTGACCCTCTACTAGCAAACGTCCACAGTGAGTCGATGACATAGATGATCCTGACATTGCGGGCTCAACGTTGGCAATTGTGGCACGCTCCTCTGCTGCTCTAGTGGACTCAGCTTGGTCCCATACCATCCTCGCCTTGAAACTGTTATTGGGTACTCGAGTGCAAAGGCGGGTAACGTTCTTTGTAAGGTAACGCCTTCCTCTCATAGCCCAAACCATTACTATTGATATCCATAATGTGAGTACGGTGGTGTTCTTGGTGTTCCATCTTCTACCTGTAAGCAGCTATCTCTCTATTTAGTTCTGCAAGCCGCCTCCTACAAGGCTCTTCTCTCATCTCACGCAATTGCTGTGTGGAGAGGGTCGATTTCCTAGCAATCTTGCGCTCTCGTGCCATGGAACTGCAAAAAGACATAATCAAAACGGAGAATAATCCACAACATACACACTAAGGCCTCATTTGTTTTCTGACTTAAGCTACAGTTGAGATGAGATGAATTAAGATTTTTTAAGTTATGTGTGAATAGTATTGAGATATGTGAGTTGACTTGAGATGAGATTGTTTTTAAAAATATGTGTTTGTTTATAGAGATAAGATGAGAGTTTTTATTTGACTTTTTTTATAGTACTTGACATGACTTAAGTGGGACCCATGGCCAAAACTCTATGCACGTGAACAAGGCTGGCAGGACAAACCCCATTGATGGCTACGGGTTCCCTTGACAATTTTGCCCCCTCCTCATCTGCTTCCAGTTTACGGACAACGAAAATTGTATTTCTTTGTAGGCTATTTTTGTTGTGTTATGTTTTTTATTTTTTATTTTTTATTTCATGATGAAGATATAACTGAATCAGCTAGGTGTGCATTTCCCAATAATTATTTCAATATTGAGAAATAATAATTTAAATATTTGCCATTAATTGATATCAAATATGAAATAAAAAAAATAAAAAATTACATGACGTTATTAAACAACAATGGATTAATAAAATAAGTTTTATATTTTAAAATAATTGGGTAATATGTTGGGTAATATAACATTAAAATTTAACATTTTACTCACAACTCGGTAATATATTGAGTTAATTAGCAATATCCATTTATAATAATGCATACACACGAAAGTTACTACTTTTGAGGTTATTAATTAATTAAATAATAACACATAAACCAGTAAAAATTGTGCACAAATGACACATACACAACTACTTTTAATTACACGTTCAATGACCACCTTATTTTCTCACATAGGTATGGCAATCCCATCTCTTATTGCCATCATAGCTTCTATTGCTTCAATCATCATTTCGAAAAGACCATATGGCCCCGCCTCGTCATGAACCGTGTTATCAAGTACAGGGAGTTGAACCTTGCTCCAATACCGAAATATCTAGTCGTCAGGAATCACCATTCTAATAAAATTATGTAGCACACAACATGCTGTCACAATTAGTCGTTGCCGGCCAACAAAATAATGAGGCATTAAGCTTAAAATTTTAAACCATTATTTAAGAACCCCAAAAGTGCGTTCTATGATATTACGAAACGAAGAATGAAGATAATTAAAATAGTATTTGTATCCTACAAATGGACGCTGATTATGGTGCTCACTTCTGTGGTAGTGTTTTAGGGGATACGGGGGCAAAATCTCCCTAGTACACTGGGAAAGCAGAATCAACCAATAATATTTACCTAACAACATAGATTCCTACAGTTACATTGAGATGACTTGAAAGAGAAAAAAAAGGACAAAAAATCAAACATATTACCCATTAAATAAAATAAGAAATATATCTTTAAGTGACCATGGAAATTGGACAGATCCTTGACTTGCCGCATGGAAAAAGACACGAGCGTCATGTACTGTTCCCACCCATCCGATGTATACAAATGTGAACTTCATATTGAAATCACATATACACAATACATTTTGAGCAACTCGCCCATACCAGTTTCTATATACCTCACATACTGAGGCTAGTATTACCACGTCCATTTTAGTGTCGTCCATCGCTCTAAAGCATTGTTGTCAACTCACAAGTAAAATTAAGGCTGAGCTCTCAACTCCGACGGAGTCGGAGTTGTCGCAAAATTTTTATTCCGACTCCGATCAAAGCTCCGATCAGAACTCGGAACTCCGATCAGAGCTCGGAGCTTCGACCATTTATTGGGGTAAATGGATGCCCTTTTTCGACTTTTGGGCTTACCAAAGCCCAAGTCCGAATCTGTAAAAAAACAAAATACTAAAAAGATTAAAATTTGCATGTGAGAATTGTCCTACAGATTGGTCAATTTGTTGCTCATCTAGAAAATGTGGATTACGTAAGATGTTCATGCCCAACATAGTATATGATCATTTAATTAGCTATGGATTTTTTCAAGGTTACACCATTTGGCATGCTCATAGAGAGAGAAAATGTGAGGCATCTTACCATGTTGTTGATGCTCAAAACAATAATGAGCAAATAAATGAAGGCTCCAGTGGGATGACAACCATGTTACATGACATTTTCCCTATGTTTGATCCTGAAATGGTTGAAAGTACTAGGCCTGAAATAGGTGTGGAAGCTGGAGAATTAGCTAGAGTGCAATATGAAAATCGACAAGGTTCTAGGAAGAGAGTTAATAAATTTTACAATATGTTGAAAGATGCTGATGAGCCATTATATGAAGTGTTTGGGTGGATTGAATAAAAGCATATTTACATAACTACTTGAATTTGTGAATGAGTTGCTTTCACCAGGGGCATCATTGCCTAAAAATATATATGAGGCGAAGAAGTACATGAATGAGTTATGGCTTGGATACGAGAAGATCTTAGTATGTCCCAATGGTTGTATGTTATTTTGGACTCAAATCATGGATAATTGTGGGAGTTTCCTGCAATGTAAAGATGGACCACAATTGTGTGTTGGCCTAATCACAGTCCTCCCTAACTCATGCAACGCCCGTATAACCTTCCTTGCATGGTAGTTAATAGTTTCGATTGAATGTTGGAAGCGGTATCCAACGATATGTTGACCCTGTGCATGGCCAACAAGAAGACAAAACATACTCAATGATTCCTCCATCGAGATTCTCTTTGTAGGGTCCATAATCATTGATTACCGTAACACGTCGCATATATAATAGAATGCGGGCACCTCCATGCGAAACATTTCGAGGGTGTCCATTCTAAACTTTCTGAATATATTGGCCCCCCGGAGTCCTCTACTGCTCGAAGTATTGTAAGCATGGACATGTCATCCGACATCGATACATCAAGCATCCTCCAAAGCAAGGATTCATCCTATGTTAGAGGTTGGTTACTACTAGATACATCACGCCTCCTCCAAGCTTCATAATTGTCCCACCTTGGAGCCAGGTTACTACTCAATCCAACTTCGGTGGTGTTGTTTGCCTCCACCTGCGACTCATCATCTAACCCACTTCCAAAATCCATTCTGCAGTTTAAAATTGAAATTATGGGCAATAACACTTTGAAAAATAACTGACAGCACATAATAAGCTTCTCTATTAATTTTCCCGCAACATGTCAAAAAGTTAGAAATCATTTTCTAAAGGTGACATGTCTCCAATATGCCACTTAAATAATAGCCTCATTTATCTCATCTAATAACTAGTAATTTTTAAATAGAATAACAATAAAACACTTGACAAATAGTGCAAATTAAAGGTAAAATCTCAAATGAATTAAACTGTCAATAACATGTTCATTTGATGCAACTCATAAATTAAAAACACAACAACCACAATAGTAACTCATGAACAACAATCGCAATGAAAACAACATCCACAATAATTAACGTTAGATCAGTTACAGAACAAACATATGCTACGTCACTCCAAAAGACCAAATCCAATCAATTTTATGGTCCGGGCCAGCATTAAGAACTATTCAACCACCTTATCATGCAAAAACTGAGCTAATGCTTTGTAATATTGAAATGCAAGGAGCCACTGGTGGATCTCATCCAAAAACTTCAAACAGGCACCCATCTTGTTGTATGGCACATCCGAACCAGACGACGCCGTGCCTTTGCTCCGTTTTCTACTACATTCCTCTAAGAACTACTTATCCAACTCATTTCCCGTGGCTTGGCCGGCGGCTATAACTTCCAAAACTTTGCTTAAATCTGAGGATGTGCTACCCCAGGCTAGCTCTCTTGCTCTACGACAATTTGGCCTCTATCTCCCACTTGGGCCATTTATCTTTGGGTCATCTATGTCTATTGGCGCGTCTGTGGCAGTTCCCAGTACGGGGCCCCGTGACCTCACCTCCTCTTCAATCGTCGAGGGTTGCTATGTTGATGCAAAATGGAAGACCCCCGTGGCCACAGACTAGCCAAAAATGGTGCATAGGAGATCATAATCTCGACAACCATGTGTTTTGAATTTCCTCCATTGGCTACGCACCTAGCATTAGCAAAAACTTATATTAGACTTGACATATATACACTAGAGAACATGTTTCTCTTCCTCAGCAACATATATATAAAAAAATGTATGAAAATTAAACTGGTGAAGTATTTTTTTGTACCTTTGTTGCGTTAGCCCAATGTTCCTCCGATGCAATTACAGTTTTTGTATATGGGTTCCAACTCATTCCTGTTTGGCCCATTAAATCCATAAACAGTCGTAGCCTTTACCTCAAGCGAGTAATTTTTCTCCCAATTTGTGACGCATCAATTGTCTTCCTCCCAACCTGAGTAAGCTTTTCTGCAAATCTCTCATGATCTCGGTTGGTGATCTTCGAACTAACCAATTTTTCCTCAATGGTCTCTTGGTAAAGGATGTCTACGAACATCCCTTCCAATCTATCGATCCACAGCTCGTTGTCACGTTGGACCTCAGACTCATCCATCAAGTGCTGCTCATTGCAAACATGAGCATATTACCCAATCTAAAAAAGTACAAAGTCTTGGGGTAGTAGTTTACTAGTTATTAAACCACAATAGAATATGAAGGACCCCTTGTGTTTGAAAAGGTGGATATGGTAAACTAATATAATAACATCAAACTCTAACTCATATTCATGAATATGGTCAACTAACATGGTACCAATATCAATTAGAATAATAACATATAAGTTTAACTAACCACCCAATGAGTATGGTTAAAGACATGTAAAAAAATTCAGAGGTAAAAATCATGAATATTCATACCTCACTCGAAGCACGCGTAGAAGATTTGAGGTAGTATCGTTGTAATATAGTAAATTTGAGTCAATTGAAATCAACGATGAATATGGTAAAAGATATAAAACAATATATAATAAAGATGCCTGAACTTGATCACATCCAACAACCATATGAAACACAATATAAAGCCCAAACACAATTTATCAACGTGGTCCAATATTTAAAGCATCAAACCAAGGGGAGATGCATCTCAAACAGAAGCTACTCTGTTTTTCACAACTATTGTGATAAGATATTTTAATCACAAAAATGTATTATCTAATATATATATATATAAAGATAGTCTGCATCCCGTCACATTTTTCATGACAATAAAGAATTATATTTATATATATACTTCAGTATTGTATATAGATAATGGGGTGGCCAGGCTGCTACACCCATGTGGTTAATCTTTTTAGGACAAATCACCCATAAGCTTTTCTAGTTCCTCCATATGAGCATGTTGGTGTGGCTACATGCCTGGGGGTAGCACAACGTACATTTCATCTATCTCTATGTAATACCCTGCTCTTCCTTCCTTCTTCTGACGTAAGCCATTACGTCAGATGCAGTAGACCTGCTCCTCCTTCCTTCTTCTGACGTAAGCAATTACGTCGGATGTGATGGACAGCCCGCTCCTCCCCTCTAGTGTCTAAGAGCCCCGTTATGCATGCCAGACCTCGATGGCTTGTTTTTAAAGATACTACGTGATTTCTAAAGTTAGCTTTGTGCTTTAAAGTAATGTGTATTTTAAATAAAAGATTCCTATTATTATTTAGCTAAGGAATATTTTAAATAACTCAATTATAATATCTTTGAAGAGCTCCAAAAATATTATAATTGTGGGAATCATTTTATATAAATGATTCCAGTTATTCAAAATATTATGTGATCTAAATAATGATGAAATCTTTAATTTAATTAATAGTTTTACTCTTTTAAATATTTTAAGTAAGACTTCATCATTTTATAAATGATGAGGGAATATTATTTTAAATAATATTCTATCTTTATCTCTCTCAATGTTTTTAAATAAATAAACGTTTATTTGTTTTAAAGTAGTGTTTAAGGGTCATCGTAGACCATTTTATAGACCCCCAGACGTCGGGTTTTAGGATAAAACCCCAGCCCCTCTCTCTTTCTCCCTCACTTTTCCCTCCCCTCTCTCTCTCCTCTCTCGGCCTCTCCCGTACGTAAGACCCTCTCTCTCTCGCCCGAAGGCTTCTCGGCCTCAGCCCGGCGCCGCCATGCACCGGCTTGCCTCACCGCCGACCCCACCAGTACCGCCTCCCTCCGGCGAGTCCAACGGCACCGGCCTTGCTCCTCCACGCTCAACCTTCCTCCTCCTACAGTGGTGCAAGCCCGATTGGCCTTAGTGCTCGATCCGCCGCCGTGCGCCTTCCACCGGCGCCACCACTGCTAGGGTAACCTCCCTAGCCACCGACCGGCCTACCCTAGTGATCTCAGCCTCCCTTTCCCCGCCGGTAGCCTCCCATGCACGAGCACAGGTGCACCCACGCACGGGTTCACTGTGCAGCCCCCTAGCGCCCCCGTGAGAGGTCAGCTCGGCCACCGGCCACCACCATGAGACTCCTGAGGTCTCCCCCTTCCTCCTCCAGCAAACCCACGGCCAATAGGCCTCTCCTCCACCTCCCGAAGCCCCTCTCTCCACCGCACGGGTTTAGGCTCCCCCGCCGCCGTAAGCCGCCACCCACGGCAAGTGGCCACCCTCTCCGGCTTCCTCAGGCCACCACGAACCCAATGGCACCACCCACGGCCCCAATATGTCCCCCATGCATGCACACTCTCTCTCACTCTCCCACGACCTATCCTCCCTCACAGTGCACGGCCAACCACCATAGGCCACCGTGCCGACCACCACCGAGCCTACAAGGCTCCTCCGACAGTTCCCTTAGCCCAGCCTTAGGCCCAAACCACCACTTTACGTCGTGGGTTGATCACTGCACGTAATGGACAGTCACTGCACGTGACTGACCGTCACTGCACACGGCTATAGCTGTCGTGCTATGTTCCCTGCCAGGATCATTAAGGCCACCTTAGGCCCTTCCAAGACCACACCTAGCTATCCAAACACCTAAACAGCCTCTGTACGCGGTGTAGCCACCCTGTACGCTCTTCCGGCTTTATCGCTGTAACTGCTAGCGAGCGACGCACGGGTTTTTCCGTCGATGATATAAATCTCTATCCCTCGCTTTTTATATTAAATGTTAGATGCTAGCTAGTTGACTAGGTTGTGGACTGTGCTGCTAGTATTATAGGATTCTCTGTGTAGTGGTGATGTGACGTGCTGTAGTGAAGTGTTGGGCGTAGTTGGGAAGTGTGCTGTGTAATGTTGTGGACTGTGCTGTGAAGTGTGGTGGCAGTGTATGTGCAGTAGTAGTGGTGTAGCCTAGTGTCGTGAAAGGAGTACACATGGAGTGTACTCTGTGTAGTGAGACGAGGCACTGTATGGCGTGTATGCCATAGTGGTGACGTGGAGTAGTATTATGGATAGAGTACACGTGGAGTGTACTCCATGTGGCGGAGTGATACACCGTATGGCGTGTGCCATAGCGGTGACGTGGCGTAATATTGTGGATAGAGTACACGGGGAGTGTACTCAATGTTGGGAAACGATGCACAGTACTGCACGTGTGCCGTATGAGTGATATAGCGGAGCGTCGTGAATGGAGTATATGCGGAGTGTACTCCATGTAGTGGAGCGATACACCGTATGGCATGTATGCCATAGTGGTGATGTGGTGTAGTTCTATAAAGGGAGTACACGTGGAGTGTACTCTATGTGGCAGAACGATACACCATATGGCGTGAGTGCCATAGTGGTGATATAGCGTAGTCCTGTGAAGGAGTACATAAGGAGTATACTCCATGAGGTGCAGCGATACACCTTGTGGCGTGTCGCGAAAATAAAGGTGAAGTCGTAGTAATGGGCGAAGAGCTCGACGTATGGTGTCGGGAACTGTGGAACAGTGTCCCGAAGTGTGTGATATGGCTGTAGTCCAAGGTGACGGGTGTCTCCGTGTAATCGGCCTAAAGCCGGGAGTAAGTGTGAAGTGACTGGAAAGTATCGGAGTAGCGCAGTGAAAGCGTGACTGGGCAACGTCACTAAGTGACGTGGCCGATTAAGAGGTCGTACTTGTGATGGATGAAGAGTTAACGTAAGAGTGATGTAGAGGGAACGTGACGAGAGTACGTGAGGAACCGTACTCGTGATGAGTTGTAAAGTGACGTAACAGAATGTCAGAAGTGACGTGACAAGATCACGATATAGCTTGGGAATGGTCTCGAGCTATATGGCGTGACGTAAAGTATTGAGGTATGTGCCGTAATAATGATACGGCTGTAGCCTACGGCAATGAGCGTCGCCGAGTAGTCGGCTTATGGCCAGGAATATGTGCTAAGTGGTCAAGAAGTATCAGAGCAGTGCAGCGGAAACCTGATTGGGCAACGTCATGAAATGACGTGGTCAATCATGAAGTTGTGCTGTGATGGGTTAGGATGTATGGACGATGACGTGACAGGGTCACGGCATAGCTTGGGATTTAGTCTTGAGCTATGTGGCGTGACGTAAAGTGTGTTTATGGACAGAGTCCCATCGTACTAAGTGTTGGGATGAACTGTCATGAAGTTCGGGTAGCACGGAGAGTCGTGCTAGCCGGATATGAGAAGGTTGGTAACAGAGTATGGCGTTCGCCATACGAATCCGTGACCAATGTATTAAATGATGATCTTAAGAGGTAAAGGAGTAGGGTACGTGTGTTGTCTGGTTAGACGCACGTGCCGGACGGATTCACCATATGAAATGGGTAATCTGTCCTAAGCATGGTTACACGGTGCTCAAGCCTCAGAGTGGCTTGGAGCCATGTAGTGCAGATGGATGGCCATGAGAAGTAGAGTGAGCTAAGATACATGAGGATAATGATGAGAGTACTGTCTAAGAATGGGATGCGTGACTTAGTCTAAGTCATGCGTCGGAACATGGTTAATGAGAAGAAGGAAACAGAAGTCTCGGTGTCTTAATCCTAAGGTGAATCATGAGTTTATCCTAGCAAATAAGCACTCGAGGTAGAACGTAAGGTTGAAAGAAGTAGAGATAGGTTGAAAGAAGTAAAGACCGTAATGGGTCTCCAAGGGTTTTGTCATAATAAGGAACGTGAAAGGACACAGGATAGAAAGAGAGTGTTTTAAGTAAAGGATAGCTTTATTTCTAGTTCAGCTATTTATGCACTAGATAGAAAATAACGTAAAGGTTATGTATGCATGTAGGTTGCCAGCTGACACGCACATGAATGGACTGTACGGTATGAATGGACTGCATAAGTATGAAAGTAGCATGGAGTCCAGGTAAGTGTTACGTTCATGCTCTTCTAAAGTTTTCTCTAAAGTACGAATGAAAAAGAAAGATGAACTGTTTTTTCATGAAAGATGCTTTAAGAAAGGACAGGAAAGATGTTTTAAAGAAAGCATGCTAAGTATTGAATGGTATACATATGTACGGCCCCTCTATGAAAACCCATTTTTACGCACCCAAAAGTATTAATTGTATGCATGTGAATGGACAAATATACGTTGTACCTATTGTACGTAATTTCTAAAGAAAAGCAAGGAAGCTTCGAGGGTGATGCCTCGAGCTTCCGAACGATGCTTTAAAAGAGACGCGAAGAAAGTGTTTTAAAACTGGTCCCTGAGAACTGACGTTTTAAACGATGCCATGAAAAATGATGTTTAAGCCATGTTTTTAAACGAAATGAATGTTTTCTCATGAAAAGATGTTTTTCCATGAAAGCATGAAATGAATGAAAAGAAAAGAAATGAAATGAAAAGGCTAATGCCCATGCAAATGAATGAATGTATGCCTCAGCTCTTTAGAGCTGACATGAAATGAATGAATGAAAGAATGAATGGCACGTGGCATGAGCGAATGTATGAAAATACGTAACGACCATATGGACTGAATGAACGGAAAGGGGTACCCAACGAATGAACGGGCAGATTGCAATGTCGGGCAGTAGTATCTGGTAGTCGACCCAGTGCTGCACCCTGACGGAAAGGGATTCCAACCCGTGGCCACGGGCGAATCCATTGGCCCAAAAGGCCGATAACCCCAGCACGCGGGGCGTAACAACGTGCACTGGCCTATGAATGAAAGTGAAAGAAAAGTAAAGTAACTGTATGTATGAATGCATCGCATTCTTCAAGAAATGAAGCTAGTGACGGGGAAACGTTTTAAAGAAAAGTAAAGCATGTTTTAAGAAAGAAAAGCCCCCGTTCACTGATGTTTTTAACGAAAGCATGTATGCATGTATGTATAGTATGTATGAATGATGAATGCATGAATGAAAACCTATGTTGCTATATTTTAACGGTATGAAGTAACGCTTACTGAGTATTTGACTCATTTTAGTTTTTATGTGTGCCCCTCCCCCCACAGGAAACTAAATGGGCAGTACGCCCAAGAGGGACACAGCCAAAGGGAAAGAGCACGGAAGTCTAGGCATAAAGATTTTAACGTAAGAAAATGTCTTTTTATTTTAAAGAATTTTATTTCCCACTCCAAAACCTTTTTATCACGAAAGCACTTTTTATTTTATAATGTAGAGTCTTGCACCCTGGGAATGACTGAAAAAGGTTTTAAATTGGACAGTAATTTCCCTCGTCTATTTTCTAAAATATTTTCTAAAAAGGTCCACCACAAGGACGGGCGTTGCACTCTATTCCTATTCTATCTCTCTCACTTTGTCAAACTATTTTTGGTCCCATCTTTATAATAGTCTAACATCTATTCCATTTGTCTGTTTTTGACCCCATTAATAATGTAATTGTTACAGGACGGCTCACTTCCCGCGACTTAGAGCCTCTGGTTTCCAAAATTCGTAATAAAGTGGCTGGCTGGAAATTAAATTTGCTTTCTCAAGATGCTAGACTGGTGCTTCTTAAGCATGTTCTCTCTAGTATGACGATACATCTTTGGGCTGTGCTACATGTTCCTATGGTGATTTTTAAAAAAATTAATGATGTTTTGGCCACGTTTTTCTGGGGGGATAATGGTGGCAAATCAAAAAGAAAGTGGTGCGCTTGGGATCATTTATGTAAATCTGTCAATGAGGGTGGCTTGGGGCTAAGGAATTTTTCAGAAGTCCAAAGATCCTTACACATGAAATTTGCGTGGAGACTATTGACAATGGAAAGTTTGTGGACTAATTTCTTCCGGGCTAAATATGTCAAACAGGGCCTTGTGGTGAATGTTGAAACTAGAAATAATTCTTTCCAATTCTGGAAAGCTGTTCTACGTGTGCTGCCAGATGTGGTAGCTAATGTTCAGGTTAAAGTGAGAAATGGAGGCTCTTCTTTCTGGTATGATAGGTGGCTGAAGAGTGGACCTCTATGCAGTTATTCGGAGCTGAGTGGTGAGGGGCTCAAAATTAAATATGTTTGGGATGAAGGAGCCTGAGATGAAAATAAACTTGTGGAGCTCGTTGGTCTGGAAAAGGCTGGGAAAATTATGCAGGAAATAGTTGCAGGAAGAGAGGGGAAGGATTTATCCCGCGTCCCAGGCTGCAAATGGAGGTACACCTCCATACCCCATCCATGCAGGGGCGGATACCCTAGCTAAGAGAGACCAAAACACTTTTTTACAATCCTTCATCTCACTGAAAACTTCTGACACACAACGTATTGGTGGGAAAAGGTGATAAACCTTGAGCAGTGTAGAGAAAAAATGAAAAAAGTAACGATGGGTAGTAAAGGGCGACTTTCAACGTAAGGCTAACATTCCACGGATGACTTTAATATTTTTTAGGACTACAGGATCCCTTTTAAATAATAAGTATATCAATATGAGACACATAAAAAATCATTACCCTAAACGAAATAAGCAAAATCATTTGCATTCAATCTAGAAATCTAGATTGGGACGTCAAGCGTTATGGATACGTTTTGCAAGTATCATGAACACGTTATACAAGGTTTATACAAACGTCATGCAATAGTTATACATGCATAATGCAGAGATTATACACATGTTATGCATAATGCAACTTTTGACACATGTTATGCACTCATTATGCAGAGATTATACACAAATTTTATACTCATTTTGGACGCATTGTATAACACATTTTGCATGCGTTATACACGCATCAATGTGGAGCTCCGCATCTCAGCATCAAGACGATGCTTCTTATCACCGTCTTTTGCTGGTTTGGCTACAAGACTATAAAATGTACCGATGGCGACTAACCCAACACTCCAAATCACTTTTCACCTAGTTCAAATAATGGCACAATTTGGTATAAAATATTGGATAAAGATATTGGATAAAAAACTGTAGAAAATAAAACTGTATACGTTAAGTTAGCTTTCCCTAATATTTTAAAACCCAACCAAATGGCTCATACGGTAATGGGGGAGTTTGACTTTTCCTCCATTTTTCTCATAAACCCAAGATGGAGTTAATATTTTACTGATGTGATATTATATATCATTTTGCAAGTTTCATATTGCACGATTGTTTTCCACAAAACAGAAACAATGCAGTAAAATAAGATATAAGCTATATCTCATGAAACTATCAACAATTTAAAGAAACTATGGAAGTTTTTTTGTAGGTAAAATATGGATGCAATACATAAAGTAACTAAAAATTATTCGTGCAATTGATTGCGTAAAATATAAAAGACAGCGAGAAAGGCTGAGTTAAGGTAATATTACCTTTTTCCCAAAACAGCTCATTCCAAGTAGAACTAAAAGAATTTTTTTTATCTGCTCTGTGCAGGACTCTTCTCAACAAGAATCTCGTTGCCTAATAAATTATATGATTAAGAAAATGTAAGAGGCGACAAATATCCATGTAAACATCTAGTTACAGGTCGGTATATGTTTCTTATTGGATTAAAGCTAA
>QEOT01001420.1:6059-18305 GCA_003123785.1 Pterocarya stenoptera
AAAGAATTAGTGCATGGGACAAGCTTCTAAAAAGGCTTCTAGAACACCATCATCCTTTTATTGGCTTTGTTTACATCGTGTTTCATACACTTTTATGTCAAGTTCCGACAACTCAGGCCTTTGATATTGGGCCTGCAAAATATGGAGAGAAGTGCAACTTGGAGAGGGCGGCCTAGGAGTAGGATAACCTCCGATACCAAAGTCAGTAAATATTCTTTGAAGCTTGTAAATAAGTGAAGGAGTTTATAGATCAGAGAGATTTCTGGTACCTGGAATCGGCTATTTATACCGTGGTCTGAAAAAGGCGTAAGATAGTATTTTTCTCCACTAAGTTCGTGCCTTCCCTCCTGCATCTGTTGTCTGACCTCCTTTAATGCAATGTGGCTTTGCGCCAATTTCATAAATGTGGCGTGGTTTCCTGGTTCTATCCGGGCCATGTATGCCATAGATAATCTGACACCCATAGATCAAAGGCTCTCTGTGCTTCCCGCAGCATTCCGTGCAGGTCCCTGGACTCTAAAGTCAGCAGTGGGATGTCAGGCTGATCAGTCTTGTCGCCCATACGGCGCCCCTCCTTGGTAGACCCCCTATTCCCTACGCATGTTGGGATGCCCTTGGGCCGAGTATAATTAGGGCCGAAGTCCAATGGGCCTTTCCTAGTAGGAAAATTCCCTTATAGGGTTTGTGGAGCCTGATTTGTGAGTTGAGAAAATGGCAGACAGAGAATTTGCTTGATAGATGCACGATGGGTTGCTCAAGCGTAACGCAAGCAGAGAGTTCACCTGAATCTCACTCAATAGGCCACTCGAGCGAACATCAAACAAAGAGTTTGCTTGAGGCACGCTTGACACTCCGCTCAAAAGAATAACCCAAAATCTATATTTCTAGAATTTTTGCCGCTAGCCTATATGTATGTATTATATATTTTGAGAGACTTTCTTGAGGTGTGTTGAATGGGAGAAATAGAGAGAATAGCCCTTGAGTGTGTGTGTGTGTGTGTGTGTGTGTGTGTGTGTGTGTGTGAGAGAGAGAGAGAGAGAGAGAGAAAGAAAGAAAGAAAGAAAGAAAGAGAAAGAGAGAGAGAAAGAAAAAGTGAGGAAAACATTGTATTGCTCCACAGTTTTCCTACTTTCTCTGAATAAAATCATCTATAGCCCCGAACCTAAGTATTTTGCCGAACCACGCAAATTTTGTGTTGTGTGTGTGATTAGATGATTGTTTATTTTGCTCATTGCCTGCTACTTGTCTATAGCATCGTTGGTAAGAACCTGGGGTGATAATTTTTCCATAAGTAGTATTAAGAGCTAAGGTTTGGGTCTAAGGGCGAACAATGGCAGGAGACGAAGTGAAGGTTGTGATCAAGAAGTTTGACGATACGGACTTTAGGTATTGGAGAATGTAAATCGAAAATTATCTCTATGAGTAGAGGCTCCATCTTCTTCTGTTGGGAAAGAAGTGGAACAAGATAGAGGATATTGATTGGAACATATTAAATCGATAGGTCCTAGGGATTATTTGACCAACCCTATCGAGATTAGTTGCACACAACGTTATTGAGAAGAAGACCACAACAGATCTCATAGCGGCTTTATCAGATATGTATGAAAAGACGTCGATAATAAGGTTCATCTAATGAAGAAGTTGTTCAACCTCAAGATGGCAGAAGGTACGTCGGTTGCCCAACATTTGAATGATTTCAACACTATCACAAATCAATTGTCGTCGGTCGAGATTGAGTTTGATGATGAGGTTCGAGCATTGATCTTGTTATTATAATTGTGAAATAGTTGGGAGGCCATGAGAATGCATATGAGTAATTATTCTAGTAAGATGAAGTCGAAGTATTAAGATATCTGAGATCTAATCCTTGTTGAGAAGGTGCGCAAAAGTGATTCTGGCAAAATCTCGAGTTTGAGTTCTACCCTGAACGTTGACACTCGGGCAAGGGACATGATGGATCAGGGTTCAAGAATTGGAGCAAGAGCAAGTCAAGGTCTAGGCAACAAATGACGTGCTGGAATTGTCGAAAGACGGGCCACATCAAAAGAGATTGCTGGAAACTGTAGAAGACTGAGAATGACGCTGTGAATGTGGTGACTGAAGGATATAGGATGCTCTATTTCTTGCAGTTCACAATCCAGTTGACAATTGGGTGTTAGATTTCATGGTCTCGTTCCATACCACTTCACACCAAGAGATCATGCAAAACTATGTTGCTGGTAATTTTGGTAAAGTGCACATAGCTGATGTAGAAGTACTAGATGTAGTGAGAGTGGGAGATGTGTGCATCATAATCCTAAACATGAGTATGTGGACCTTACAGAAAGTCAGACACACTCCCGAGTTGAAGAAAATATGATCTCTGTGGGACAATTTGATGATAGTGGTCATTCAATAGTCTTTTCGGGAGGTACGTGGAAGGTTACAAAAAGTGCGATGGTCTTGGCTCATGGTTAGAGAATAGATATTTTATATTTGACATCCGGAACCGTGATGTGCAGGAAAATACAGAATTTCAACAAAGTAGGCTTGGTCATGTGAATCGGAAGGGAAAAACACTTATCAATGTAAGGATGGGAAAGCAAAAGGGATCAATTTTGCAGTTCCTCATGAATCTGTAAGCCTGGAGAAGGTTCCTGAAACCATGGTGTGGAATAGAGATGTGAGAGACAAGGATAAAGCGTATAGTGATCCAGGGTCGTCTACACTTACAGTTGATGCCCACAGGGCTGCCAGGACGACTAGACCTTCGCACTAGTGCTCACCTACCTTGAACTATAGTCTATTGACTGAAGGCTGTGAACCACAAAACTACAGTAATAGTAAAATCTTGTGAGATGGGAGATTGAGCAAGTGAAAGTTAGCTGCGAAGAAGATGACTGGACTTATAGGGAAGAAGAAGGCATTGCACCAAAGGAGGCATGTCAACTGAAGACTGGACAGGATGGCAGCAAAAGGTGTGTTCAGTCGCCCAAGTCAGAGAAAGAGGCCTCAGCTATTTGTTTTTTGATGTGTGCCAAGACCTGTACAAGACAAGATATTCCAAGTGCAGTAAGAGTTGTGAGTTGCCCTACAGATACGTTGATTGAAGGAACTACATGTGAGGAAATAAAGTCATGCACAACTTCAGTTGGTCTTGTAGCTTAAAGACCGAAGTTGTGAGCTACATATGTGAAGGGCTTGTATTGGAGACAGTGTTAATTGTTGTGGTTGAACTCGTCTCCAAATGGGAGATTGTTGGGTTTGTTGAGTCTAGTTTGTGAGTTGAGCAAATGTCAGACAAAGAGTTCACTCGACAGTTGCGCGATGGGTCACTTGAGCGAAGCCTAAGCAGAGAGTTTGCTCGACAGGCCGTTCAAGCAAACATCGGCTAGAGAGTTTGCTCGAGGGGCGTTTGACACTCCGCTCGAGCGAATAACCTAAAATCTGTTTTTCAAGGGTTTCTGCTGCTATCCTATATGTATGTATTATATATTTTTGAGAGACATTCTTGAGGTGTGTTGGCAAAAATAGAGAGAATAGCCCTTGTGTGTGTGTGCGCGCGCGCGCGAGAGAGAGAGAGAGTGTGTGTGTGTGTGTGAGAGAGAGAGAGAGAGAGAGAGAGAGAGACATTGTATTGCTCTACAATGTTCCTACTTTCTTTAAATAAAATCATATGCACCTCTGTGGTCATAGGCAGCACATTAACAAACTACATAAATCTTGTATTGTGTGTGTGATTGCATGATTGTTTATTTTGTTCGTTGCTTGTTACTTGTATGTAGCATCATTGGAAAGAACCTAGGGTTGTAATTTCCCAACAAATTTTCATTACATGCATCAAGGACGTACGTGCATGTCCATATATAATAGACCAAGCAAAATCCAATTAGTATTTTTATATTTCTTCTTAGATTTAAAAATAGGAAAAGTCTACTCACCCCACTCTTAGATCCCGTTGAGTTATCCCGCTTGACGTGGAAAGTAATTTTAAAGCACACGTATTCTCCCACATCCCACACTGCCTCTGCACTTCATCTCTCTCATGGAAAAGTCTCTGCACGTTATCTCCTGCGTCCCGCGCTCCTTCGACATAGACACCGTGAGCCCCAGGTTCATCTCTGACGAAGTCTCCAGACCACAGCTCCATCTCCAGACCACATCTCCATCTCCGAGCTCATCTCCGTCCTCATCTCTGCATCAACCTCTCTTTTTTTCCACCCAAACCCACCATTTCACCCACCGAGACCCACCATTTCGGCAGCCAAGACCCACCATTTCGCCGTGTCCCCAGCCCCACTAGTTTGAGCCCTGCTCAAAAGAAAAAATAAATTCCAAACAAAACAAACAAAAATAAAAAAATTACATGCTTTACATTCGGCATCTAGTGCAAGGGAAAAAAATACCTTGGAGATTCCATTGGAGAGATGGCCAAGATGGTGGGGCTCGAACTGATGGGGCTGGGGACACGACGAAATGGTGGGTCTGGGCTACCGAAATGGTGGGTCTCGGCAAGCGAAATGGTGGTATGGGAGGAAAAAAAAGAAAAAAAAAAAGGTTGATGCAAAGATGAGCTCGGAGATGAGGTTGGAGATGGAGCTGTGGTCCAGAGATTCCGTCAGAGATGAACCTGGGGTCACGGGATCAATGGGTGCTGAATGATGACGTGCAGAGGAACCGAAAGGAGAAATTTTAAAATGATCCGTTACCGTTGCTAACGTCCGTGTTAAAATGAATAAATTCATTTCCACGTCAAGTGGGATAACACAACGGGACCTAAGAGCGGAGCGAGTAGCATTGCCCTTAAAAATAATAGTACTTTTTGTATATAACATTATTTGAAAAGGATAACAATTATCTTCATGCTATTTTTCATAGTAAATTTTCTATTACTCTAATATTTAATTAGAATATAATCATAACATTGAAATATTAATAATTTAAAAATAATCTAAATCTAGATTTTGGTTTATTGAACTTTTGTGGAACAAATTAACACCTTTTGTGGAACTTTTGGTTTATATAATTTCTTCTTAGATTTAAAAATAATAGTATTTTTTGTACATAATATTATTTAAAAAATAAAAACTATCTTCATATTATTTTTATCGTAATTTATTAAAATAAATCATAGTCATTGGACTAATAATATTTTCATTTTACAAAATGCAATTATTATTTTTAGGTTCCAAATTATGTATTAGTTTATAAATATTAGTCTTTAATTTATCATATTCTTTATTATACCCATGTAGTTTTTTTAAACAATTAAAAATAATATTATTTTATTTGTTTCATTTATAAGAAAATTATTATTATTGTTGTTGTTGTTGTTGTTATTATTATTATTACTATTACTATGTACATGTCTAACTAGTGGTCTTATAACGAGTGGAGTAATGCATGTCCTATTATAATTTCAATATAATGAGTTCTAAACATTTGATTTATTATGTGTTCAATAATTTTAGTTTTTATGTTTCCTCATTTTTTTTCAAGTATAATTATAATCAGTAAAATTTGTTGCATAGATTTATAATAATCTTTATATTTATCATACTTCTTGTTCTAATTGATATGCATTTTAAAAATCATATGTACCATATCAAGAATGCCAGTAGCATTTTCAACGTAGACTATCCGTGTCTTGGCTCCTAAACTAGTATATTATATATACACACACTAGTATAGACTTTAGGGGTAGCAAATCGTGTTAACGTCCATGTTATATTCGTGTCGTGGCAAGTCGTGTATATTATACGATATAGGTTAATCCGAACACGACCTGTTAAGATTAACGAGTCAGATTTTCAAACCCTAACACGACTCATTAAAATATTAATGGGTTGACACGACACGACTGTTTTGACTTGTTTTGAATTAATTAAAAATATATCGATATGACCTGTGTCAACCCGTTTATGTAAATGGGATGAATTGACCCAAATAATCTATTTGACCGGATTAACATAGCTTACATAAAAGTTAAAATCATAATATCTCCCAAAAATATAAAACTAACTACATAAGTCTAAAATTACAATCCAAACAATAAAAATACTAAAATTATAATCCAGAGTAAATGTGGCAGGCGGTCGTGACTCTTGAGAACTAACTTAACTAAGAATTGAGAGAGAGTGAAGGTCTGAGAGAGAGTTAGAAAATACAAAATAGGGTTACGGTATTTTTGTTTTTAGATTAAAAATGATATAATTGTAATTTTAAGTAAAAAATTTTAACGCCTCATTAACGGGTTAAGCGGGTTTATCCGTTAGTACCCCGAACCCGTTAACATCAAACCCAAACTCACTAATTTCGTATTGTGTTGATGTTAGGTTAATGGATCGTGTCATATATTATCACCCCTACAGTAGTACTCTGCATAAATTATATATTTATATTCTTTATCGTCTACGTGGGACTGGGTGTTACACCACGTACATGATGTTGTTGTACATAGCTCTACATGAGAATGTTTCCTTGATATTTGTACGTACGTATATGTGTATCCTCAAGTTGGTTGCGCAAGGTTTACAGTGAATTGTAATCAGGGCCAATATTTTTGGCTGTGCGTTTGGCGCAAGCACGGGGCCGTGGAGCAAGTTTTTTTTGTCCCCCTCTTCTCTTCTGATCTCGCGAGGTATTTTTTCTATTACTGTTCATGTATTTCGTTGGCCGGTGATTGTCGGTATTCTTAATTCAATCAATTCAAGAAATAATATCTTCTTATATACATAGAATAATACAGACTTTTGGTCAACCCTTTTGACGTTCCTGAAATGAGAAAAAGAGTTTTTTAGTATGTCTTCTGTTTCGAAAGTATATATAGTCTATTCTACCCAAAAAACTAAAGCCTTTCTTCATGCAAAGGACTTCGTCTTCCATAGTAGTGTTGCCACTGTCTATATATTTAAATGCAGATGGCTTCATGAAAACTAAAACTTGCAATCGTTTTACTAATGAGTAGCCATGTTCAACCATTTATGAGCCTTCGATCCTCACTTCACACCATTAAAGCAACTCTCTTCTGCAATTCCAAGGGACCAAGATTGACAAACTATGGATCAGGAACTTGTTTCAAGCTGGCCTAATGTCCAGTTCGTACCTGACTCTTATGTGCGCCCACCAGAAGAAAGACCCGGGAAGCTCGCTCTTAGTTCGTGCAAAACAATTCCAGTTGTTGATCTTGAGGGTCCTGATGAAACCCAAATCATTCTGAATATTATGAAAGCTACCAAGGACTTTGGATTTTTCCAGGTGCAAACTGAACACATGGTTTCTCAGATACAAAGTTTCTAAAAGTTCTTTGAAAAGGAAAACATCTTTCAGCATTTTTTAACTCCTTGCATCATGTACCTCGAGTTACAGAACTCTACAATTGATTCGAGTATATATGAACCTACTCTTCATGAATGAACAGATGAAATTGTTAGTTTTAAACAAATAATTAACAAGCAGAGGAAAAACAGAGGAAGTCTTGAGAAACCTAAATCCCTTAGTCACGGAGGGATTCTGTTGTTCTGCTATTCATCTTCCATTGAACACGTTTATATAAGCTTACATTGAGACTTACAAACTTCATTAAAAACAGAAATAAAACTTCCAACACAAGCTAATAATAGGAAAGCTTAAACTAGTAATACATAAATGAAGAGTTCCTAGGAAATAAACATCACACTAAGTGATCTTTAATACTCCTCCTTGATGTGATTTTCAGTTACACCAAGCTGTGATCTAAGAAACTGAAACTTGTCTCTTGGGAGTGCTTTTGTGAATATATCAACAAGTTGCTCTTCTAATCTACAAAACTTCAAAGCAATTTCACCATTTGATTCAACTTCACACAAGAAATGATATTTGATTGCAATATATTTAGTTCTACAATGCTGGACTAGATTTTTGGCAATTGCAATGGCTAATTTATTATCACAGAAAATTTCAGTAGATTCCAGCTGTTTCTCCCCCATGTCTTCAAGTATTCTTCTCAACCAAATGGATTGGTTTGCATAACTTGCAGCTGCCACATACTCAGCTTCAGCAATTGATTGTGGCACATTGCCTTGCTTTTTCGAACTTCAGGAAAACATAGAAGATCCCAGACTAAAGCAATAACCTGAAGTGCTCCTCAAATCATCACATGAACCTACCCAATCACTGTCTATAAATCCCACCAGCTTTGTATTTAGAGTTTTCTTATACCAAAGCTGATAGTTTCCTACAAGTATCTTAAAATTCTCTTGGTTGTTCCAAGATGTATTTGGCTAAGACATTGCATGAATCTTGAAAGTAAACTAGTGGCATACAAGATATCAGGTCTGGTGTTAGTCAGATACAGTAAACTTCCTACTAAGCTTCTATAAATTGAAGCATCCACCTTATTTCCACCATCTTCCTTTTTCAATTTCTCATTAGGAATTAATGGAGTTGCCACGGGTTTATAGCCTGACATATTGAATCTTCTTAAGAGATCTTCAATGTACTTCCTCTAGGAACAGAAGATTCCTTCAGCTTCTTGACTTACTTCCATACCCAGGAAATAATGCATATTTCCTATATCACTCATCTCAAAGCTTGCCATCATATCCCTTTTAAACTCCTCAAGCATTTTTGGATTGCTTCCTGTGAAAACAAGATCAGCAACATATAAAGACACAATGATTAAATCAACATTGTTTTGAGACTTTATATATAAAGTTGGTTACTTTTGCTCCTCCTAAAACTTTGCTCAGTAAAATAATTGTCAATTCTTCCATACTAGGCTCGTGGTGTCTATTTTAGTCCATACAAAGCTTTCTTTAGCTTGTAAACTTTGCCTTCTTCTTTTTCAAACCTCTCGGGTTGATTGACATAAATCTCTTCTTCCAGTACACCATTTAGGAATGCTGACTTCACATCTAATTGTAAGATTTTCCAGCCTTTTTGAGCTGCAAGTGACACCAATGTTCTAATTGTATCCATTCTTGCAACAGGTGCAAAAGTTTCATTGTAATCAATTCCAAACTGCTGCACATATCCTTTAACTACCAATCTTGCTTTGTGCTTCAATATTGAACCATTAGGATTCAATTTAGTTTTATAAATCCATTTTACTCCAATGACATCCTTGTTTGCAGGTTGAGAAACCAACTCCCAAGTTTCACTTTTTTCAATCATTTTTATTTCTTCTTTCATAACTTTCTGCCAAACTTCTTCTTTTGATGCTACAGCAAAACTTACAGGTTCAAGAGTGACATAATTGCACTTCTCATACACTTCTCTCAGCAACCTTGTTCTTCTTATGGGAGATTCAGGAGATATCTCTTTATCACTGTGATTAGAGGACAATTGATCAGCAGTGGAGCTTCTAGTTTCAGTTTTCTGAGAATCTCTGGCTTTAACTTTTGTTTCTTCTACTCAACTTTACACTTTGTTTAATCACTTTCTCAGCTTCCCAATCCCAAGATGCATTTTCATTAAACCTCACATCTCGACTCACGACTAGTTTTCTTGTTTTCAAGTTGAGAATTAGAAAACCCTTTGAAATGTTGTTGTATCCCACAAATATCCCTCTTTCTGCTTTCTCTTCCAGCTTAGTTCTCTTTTGAAATGAAACATGAATATAACAAATACAAACCAAACACCCTTAAAAACCTTGTAGAGGGTTTAATTCCACTCCAAGCTTCAAAAGGTGTCTGACTTTCAACTGTTTTTGTAGGCACACGATTGAGCAAGAACACAGTAGTGTTCACTGCTTCACCCCAGAATTCTTGGGGCAATTTTTTCTCAAGTAACATGCATCTTGCTATTTTCATGACTCTCCTATTCTTTCTTTCGGATACTCCATTATGTTGTGGAGAATAGGGCACAAATAGCTGATGTTCTATCCCCTCAGCTTCACAAAAATTTTCAAATTCTTTGGAGTTATATTCACTGCCTCTATCACTCCTTAAAGATTTGATTTTATGGCCTGACTGCTTCTCAACTAGCAGTTTGAACTTCTTGAAAACTCCAAAAACTTCATATTTTTCATGAAGAAAATAAACCCAAATCATTCTAGTAAAATCATCTATGAAAAGAATGAAATAACTGCTTTGATTGTGAGTTGAAGTCCTCATTGGTCCACATACATCAGTATGAACCAGCTGTAATTTTTCTTTAGCTCTCCAATTGCTTTCTGAAGGGAATGACAGTTTGTGTTGCTTTCCAACCATGCACCCTTCACATACTTCAATTTCTTTTTCCAGGAGAGGTAAGTCTCTCATCATCCCCTTCTGATGCAATAATCTCAAAGAATTGAGATTCTAGTGCCCAAATCTTTGGTGCCATAATATTGTCCCATCCACAATTGCCACCATAGCCTTAGGAAAGCTCCATTGAATGGAAAATTTTCTACTTCTCCCCATTTTTACCTCAGCCAATTCCATTTTATTTTTTTCATCATAAATTTTACACAAATCATTCTCAAAACACAAGGAATAACCATTTTCCATCATTTGGCCGACACTTAACAAATTTTGATCAAGAGAAGGAACAAGTAATACATCTTTAATGAACTTAGTACCTTTCTTTGTTAATATGGCCACTGTGCCTTTTCCTCTAGATTCAACAAGTTCTCCATTTCCCATCTTGCTTTTGGCTTTAATAGAGGTGTCTAGATCAGTGAAAATTGTTTCATCAGAAGCCATATGGTTGCTACAACCACTATCAATAAACCAGAATTTTTCTTCTTGAGTGAGGGCTTGACATGCGAAAAACAAATGCTCATTCTCTTCCTTTTCTTCAGAATAGTGAGCTTGGTGATTGTTTTTAAATCTACAATCTTTTTCCATGTGCCCAAACTTCTTACACTTCCAGCATTGAGGCTTCCCGACATGATAGCAATTTTTCTCCAAGTAGTTTGTTTTTTTTTGCAAATACCACAGGGAGGAAATTCACCCATTTTTCCTTTCATCTTACTTTCCTTTTGAGCTTGATCGGAATTCTTGTAATCCTTCTGAGGCTTCTTTTTATAATCTTTTGTTTTTCTGTTTTTCAAGTTCACTTTTGATTGAAATGCATGCTCCAAAGAACCATCATTACTGAGAACCCATTAACTCAGTAATTGATAGGGTCTATAACAATCCTTTGATCAGTCACTTCTTCACCATGGGCACACAAATGATTAGCTAATTCAATTAATCTGGAACCATATTCTTTTACTGCTTCAGATTCCTTCATTTTTAAGTTTTCAAACTCCCTTCTAAAGTCTTGCAGTTTGATAAGTTTTACCTTAGTATTTCCTTAAAATTCTGTCCGCAGAATTTCTCATGCTACCTTTGAAGTTTCAACCCTCATCAATCTTGGAAAGATTGATTCAGACACAGCCTGTTGTAGGATGAACAATGTCTTTGCATCTTTGGTAGTTTCTTGCTTAGATTGAGTTGAATCCAAAACTCCTATTGCTGGAACTGTCACCCCCTTTTCCACTACATCCCACAAATCTTGAGAGATGAAAAAAGTCTTCATTTTGATGCTCCAATAATCATAGCTTTCGCCACTGAAAATAGAAACAGATGTTGATGCTCCAAAGGTAGCCATTTTCGATCCTCAGATGAACCTGGTTTGCTCTGATACCAATTGTTAGTTTTAAACAAATAAACAAGCAGAGGAAAAACAGAGGAACTCTTGAGAAACTTCAATCCCGTAGTCACGGATTGACTCTGTTGTTCTGCTATTCATCTTCCTTTGAACACGTTTATATAAGCTTACATTGAGACTTACAAACTTAATTCATTAAAAATAGAAATACAACTTCCAACAAAAGCTAATAATAGGAAAGCTTAAAATAGTAAAACATAAATGAAGAGTTTCTAGGAAATAAACATCACACTAACTGATCTTTAATAGAAAATGAAAAAAAAAAAAAAGAAAGAAAGATATAATAATCGAAGAATGAATAGTTGTCATTTTTATATATGCATGTTTCGATATGATCTTTATCATGTGAAGTTTACATTTCCTGTCCAAAAATGTGTTAATCAGGCCATCAATCACGGAGTTCCCAAAGTATTAATGGATGAAGCAATGGCTGTTTTCAAAGAATTCCATGCCATGCCTGAGAAGGACAAGACAAGTGAACGACCCCAGTAGAAACTGCAGTTTCCATAGAAGCAGTAAAAATTACACGACTGAGGATGTTCATGTGTGGAGGGATGTACTTACACACCCTTGTCATGATCCTTTGGAGGAACACATGAAGTTTTGGCCTGCAAAGCCAACAAGATACAGGTTATATAAATATATATATAT
>QEOT01001420.1:26320-38546 GCA_003123785.1 Pterocarya stenoptera
AAAGAATTAGTGCATGGGACAAGCTTCTAAAAAGGCTTCTAGAACACCATCATCCTTTTATTGGCTTTGTTTACATCGTGTTTCATACACTTTTATGTCAAGTTCTGACAACTCAGGCCTTTGATAATGGGCCTGCAAAATATGGAGAGAAGTGCAACTTGGAGAGGGCGGCCTAGGAGTAGGATAACCTCCGATACCAAAGTCAATAAATATTCTTTGAAGCTTGTAAATAAGTGAAGGAGTTTATAGATCAGAGAGATTTCTGGTACCTGGAATCGGCTATTTATACCGTGGTCTGAAAAAGGCGTAAGATAGTATTTTCCTCCACTAAGTTCGTGCCTTCCCTCCTGCATCTGTTGTCTGACCTCCTTTAATGCAACGTGGCTTTGCGCCAATTTCATAAATGTGGCGTGGTTTCCTGGTTCTATCCGGGCCATGTATGCCATAGATAATCTGACACCCATAGATCAAAGGCTCTCTGCGCTTCCTGCAGCATTCCGTGCAGGTCCCTGGACTCTGAAGTCGGCAGTGGGATGTCAGGCTGATCAGTCTTGTCGCCCATACGGCACCCCTCCTTGGTAGACCCCCTATTCCCTACGCATGTTGGGATGCCCTTGGGCCGAGTATAATTAGGGCCGAAGTCCAATGGGCCTTTCCTAGTAGGAAAATTCCCTTATAGGGTTTGTGGAGCCTGATTTGTGAGTTGAGAAAATGGCAGACAGAGAATTTGCTTGATAGATGCACGATGGGTTGCTCAAGCGTAACGCAAGCAGAGAGTTCACCTGAATCTCACTCAATAGGCCACTCGAGCGAACATCGAACAAAGAGTTTGCTTGAGGCACGCTTGACACTCCGCTCAAACGAATAACCCAAAATCTATATTTCTAGAATTTTTGCCGCTAGCCTATATGTATGTATTATATATTTTGAGAGACTTTCTTGAGGTGTGTTGAATGGGAGAAATAGAGAGAATAGCCCTTGAGTGTGTATGTGTGTGTGTGTGTGTGTGAGAGAGAGAGAGAGAGAGAGAGAAAGAAAGAAAGAAAGAAAGAAAGAGAGAGAGAGAGAGAAAGAAAAAGTGAGGAAAACATTGTATTGCTCCACAGTTTTCCTACTTTCTCTGAATAAAATCATCTATAGCCCCGAACCTATGGATTTTGCCGAACCACGCAAATTTTGTGTTGTGTGTGTGATTAGATGATTGTTTATTTTGCTCATTGCCTGCTACTTGTCTGTAGCATCGTTGGTAAGAACCTGGGGTGATAATTTTTCCATAAGTAGTATTAAGAGCTAAGGTTTGGGTCTAAGGGCGAACATTGGCAGGAGACGAAGTGAAGGTTGTGATCAAGAAGTTTGACGATACGGACTTTAGGTATTGGAGAATGTAAATCGAAAATTATCTCTATGAGTAAAGGCTCCATCTTCTTCTGTTGGGAAAGAAGTCGAACAAGATAGAGGATATTGATTGGAACATATTAAATCGATAGGTCCTAGGGATTATTTGACCAACCCTATCGAGATTAGTTGCACACAACGTTATTGAGAAGAAGACCACAACGGATCTCATAGTGGCTTTATCAGATATGTATGAAAAGACGTCGATAATAAGGTTCATCTAATGAAGAAGTTGTTCAACCTCAAGATGGCAGAAGGTACGTCGGTTGCCCAACATTTGAATGATTTCAACACTATCACAAATCAATTGTCGTCGGTCGAGATTGAGTTTGATGATGAGGTTCGAGCATTGATCTTGTTATTATAATTGTGACATAGTTGGGAGGCCATGAGAATGCATATGAGTAATTATTCTAGTAAGATGAAGTCGAAGTATTAAGATATCTGAGATCTAATCCTTGTTGAGAAGGTGCGCAAAAGTGATTCTGGCAAAATCTCGAGTTTGAGTTCTACCCTGAACGTTGACACTCGGGCAAGGGACATGATGGATCAGGGTTCAAGAATTGGAGCAAGAGCAAGTCAAGGTCTAGGCAACAAATGACGTGCTGGAATTGTCGAAAGACGGGCCACATCAAAAGAGATTGCTGGAAATTGTAGAAGACTGAGAATGACGCTGTGAATGTGGTGACTGAAGGATATAGGATGCTCTATTTCTTGCAGTTCACAATCCAGTTGACAATTGGGTGTTAGATTTAATGGTCTCGTTCCATACCACTTCACACCAAGAGATCATGCAAAACTATGTTGCTGGTAATTTTGGTAAAGTGCACATAGCTGATGTAGAAGTACTAGATGTAGTGAGAGTGGGAGATGTGTGCATCATAATCCTAAACATGAGTATGTGGACCTTACAGAAAGTCAGACACACTCCCGAGTTGAAGAAAATATGATCTCTGTGGGACAATTTGATGATAGTGGTCATTCAATAGTCTTTTCGGGAGGTACGTGGAAGGTTACAAAAAGTGCGATGGTCTTGGCTCATGGTTAGAGAATAGATATTTTATATTTGACATCCGGAACCGTGATGTGCAGGAAAATACAGAATTTCAACAAAGTAGGCTTGGTCATGTGAATCGGAAAGGAAAAACACTTATCAATGTAAGGATGGGAAAGCAAAAGGGATCAATTTTGCAGTTCTGAAATGAATCTGTAAGCCTGGAGAAGGTTCCTGAAACCATGGTGTGGAATAGAGATGTGAGAGACAAGGATAAAGCGTATAGTGATCCAGGGTTGTCTACACTTACAGCTGATGCCCACAGGGCTGCCAGGACGACTAGACCTTCGCACTAGTGCTCACCTACCTTGAACTATAGTCTATTGACTGAAGGCTGTGAACCACAAAACTACAGTAATAGTAAAATCTTGTGAGATGGGAGATTGAGCAAGTGAAAGTTAGCTGCGAAGAAGATGACTGGACTTATAGGGAAGAAGAAGGCATTGCACCAAAGGAGGCATGTCAACTGAAGACTGGACAGGATGGCAGCAAAAGGTGTGTTCAGTCACCCAAGTCAGAGAAAGAGGCCTCAGCTATTTGTTTTTTGATGTGTGCCAAGACCTGTACAAGACAAGATATTCCAAGTGCAGTAAGAGTTGTGAGTTGCCCTACAGATACGTTGATTGAAGGAACTACATGTGAGGAAATAAAGTCATGCACGACTTCAGTTGGTCTTGTAGCTTAAAGACCGAAGTTGTGAGCTACATATGTGAAGGGCTTGTATTGGAGACAGTGTTAATTGTTGTGGTTGAACTCGTCTCCAAATGGGAGATTGTTGGGTTTGTTGAGTCTAGTTTGTGAGTTGAGCAAATGTCAGACAAAGAGTTCACTCGACAGTTGCGCGATGGGTCACTTGAGCGAAGCCTAAGCAGAGAGTTTGCTCGACAGGCCATTCAAGCAAACATCGGCTAGAGAGTTTGCTCGAGGGGCGTTTGACACTCCGCTCGAGCGAATAACCTAAAATCTGTTTTTCAAGGGTTTCTGCTGCTATCCTATATGTATGTATTATATATTTTTGAGAGACATTCTTGAGGTGTGTTGGCAAAAATAAAGAGAATAGCCCTTGTGTGTGTGTGCGCGCGCGCGCGCGAGAGAGAGAGAGAGAGAGAGAGAGTGTGTGTGTGTGTGTGTGTGAGAGAGAGAGAGAGAGAGAGAGACATTGTATTGCTCTACAATGTTCCTACTTTCTTTAAATAAAATCATATGCACCTCTGTGGTCATAGGCAGCACATTAACAAACTACATAAATCTTGTATCGTGTGTGTGATTGCATGATTGTTTATTTTGTTCGTTGCTTGTTACTTGTATGTAGCATCATTGGAAAGAACCTAGGGTTGTAATTTCCCAACAAATCTTCATTACATGCATCAAGGACGTACGTGCATGTCCATATATAATAGACCAAGCAAAATCCAATTAGTATTTTTATATTTCTTCTTAGATTTAAAAATAGGAAAAGTCTACTCACCCCACTCTTCGATCCCGTTGAGTTATCCCGCTTGACGTGGAAAGTAATTTTAAAGCACACGTATTCTCCCACATCCCACGCTGCCTCTGCACTTCATCTCTCTCGTGGAAAAGTCTCTGCACGTTATCTCCTGCGTCCCGCACTCCTTCGACATAGACACCGTGAGCCCCAGGTTCATCTCTGACGAAATCTCCAAACCGCAGCTCCATCTCCAGACCACAGCTCCATCTCCGAGCTCATCTCCGTCCTCATCTCTGCATCAACCTCTCTTTTTTTCCACCCAAACCCACCATTTCACCCACCGAGACCCACCATTTCGCCGTGTCCCCAGCCCCACTAGTTTGAGCCCTGCTCAAAAGAAAAAATAAATTCCAAACAAAACAAACAAAAATAAAAAAATTACATGCTTTACATTCGGCATCTAGTGCAAGGGAAAAAAATACCTTGGAGATTCCATTGAAGAGATGGCCAAGATGGTGGGGCTCGAACTGATGGGGCTGGGGACACGACGAAATGGTGGGTCTGGGCTACCGAAATGGTGGGTCTCGGCAAGCGAAATGGTGGTATGGGAGGAAAAAAAAGAAAAAAAAAAGGTTGATGCAAAGATGAGCTCGGAGATGAGGTTGGAGATGGAGCTGTGGTCCAGAGATTCCGTCAGAGATGAACCTGGGGTCACGGGATCAAGGGGCGCTGAATGATGACGTGCAAAGGAACCGAAAGGAGAAATTTTAAAATGATCCGTTACCGTTGCTAACGTCCGTGTTAAAATGAATAAATTCATTTCCACGTCAAGTGGGATAACACAACGGGACCTAAGAGCGGAGCGAGTAGCATTGCCCTTAAAAATAATAGTACTTTTTGTATATAACATTATTTGAAAAGGATAACAATTATCTTCATGCTATTTTTCATAGTAAATTTTCTATTACTCTAATATTTAATTAGAATATAATCATAACATTGAAATATTAATAATTTAAAAATAATCTAAATCTAGATTTTGGTTTCTTGAACTTTTGTGGAACAAATTAACACCTTTTGTGGAACTTTTGGTTTATATAATTTCTTCTTAGATTTAAAAATAATAGTATTTTTTGTACATAATATTATTTAAAAAATAAAAACTATCTTCATATTATTTTTATCGTAATTTATTAAAATAAATCATAGTCATTGGACTAATAATATTTTCATTTTACAAAATGCAATTATTATTTTTAGGTTCCAAATTATGTATTAGTTTATAAATATTAGTCTTTAATTTATCATATTCTTTATTATACCCATGTAGTTTTTTTAAACAATTAAAAATAATATTATTTTATTTGTTTCATTTATAAGAAAATTATTATTATTGTTGTTGTTGTTGTTATTATTATTATTATTACTATTACTATGTACATGTCTAACTAGTGGTCTTATAACGAGTGGAGTAATGCATGTCCTATTATAATTTCAATATAATGAGTTCTAAACATTTGATTTATTATGTGTTCAATAATTTTAGTTTTTATGTTTCCTCATTTTTTTTCAAGTATAATTATAATCAGTAAAATTTGTTGCATAGATTTATAATAATCTTTATATTTATCATACTTCTTGTTCTAATTGATATGCATTTTAAAAATCATATGTACCATATCAAGAATGCCAGTAGCATTTTCAACGTAGACTATCCGTGTCTTGGCTCCTAAACTAGTATATTATATATACACACACTAGTATAGACTTTAGGGGTAGCAAATCGTGTTAACGTCCATGTTATATTCGTGTCGTGGCAAGTCGTGTATATTATACGATATAGGTTAATCCGAACACGACCTGTTAAGATTAACGAGTCAGATTTTCAAACCCTAACACGACTCATTAAAATATTAATGGGTTGACATGACACGACTGTTTTGACTTGTTTTGAATTAATTAAAAATATATCGATATGACCTGTGTCAACCCGTTTATGTAAATGGGATGAATTGACCCAAATAATCTATTTGACCTGATTAACATAGCTTACATAAAAGTTAAAATCATAATATCTCCCAAAAATATAAAACTAACTACATAAGTCTAAAATTACAATCCAAACAATAAAAATACTAAAATTATAATCCAGAGTAAATGTGGCAGGCGGTCGTGACTCTTGAGAACTAACTTAACTAAGAATTGAGAGAGAGTGAAGGTCTGAGAGAGAGTTAGAAAATACGAAATAGGGTTACGGTATTTTTGTTTTTAGATTAAAAATGATATAATTGTAATTTTAAGTAAAAAATTTTAACGCCTCATTAACGGGTTAAGCGGGTTTATCCGTTAGTACCCCGAACCCGTTAACATCAAACCCAAACTCACTAATTTCGTATTGTGTTGATGTTAGGTTAATGGATCGTGTCATATATTGTCACCCCTACAGTAGTACTCTGCATAAATTATATATTTATATTCTTTATCGTCTACGTGGGACTGGGTGTTACACCACGTACATGATGTTGTTGTACATAGCTCTACATGAGAATGTTTCCTTGATATTTGTACGTACGTATATGTGTATCCTCAAGTTGGTTGCGCAAGGTTTACAGTGAATTGTAATCAGGGCCAATATTTTTGGCTGTGCGTTTGGCGCAAGCACGGGGCCGTGGAGCAAGTTTTTTTTGTCCCCCTCTTCTCTTCTGATCTCGCGAGGTATTTTTTCTATTACTGTTCATGTATTTCGTTGGCCGGTGATTGTCGGTATTCTTAATTCAATCAATTCAAGAAATAATATCTTCTTATATACATAGAATAATACAGACTTTTGGTCAACCCTTTTGACGTTCCTGAAATGAGAAAAAGAGTTTTTTAGTATGTCTTCTGTTTCGAAAGTATATATAGTCTATTCTACCCAAAAAACTAAAGCCTTTCTTCATGCAAAGGACTTCGTCTTCCATAGTAGTGTTGCCACTGTCTATATATTTAAATGCAGATGGCTTCATGAAAACTAAAACTTGCAATCGTTTTACTAATGAGTAGCCATGTTCAACCATTTATGAGCCTTCGATCCTCACTTCACACCATTAAAGCAACTCTCTTCTGCAATTCCAAGGGACCAAGATTGACAAACTATGGATCAGGAACTTGTTTCAAGCTGGCCTAATGTCCAGTTCGTACCTGACTCTTATGTGCGCCCACCAGAAGAAAGACCCGGGAAGCTCGCTCTTAGTTCGTGCAAAACAATTCCAGTTGTTGATCTTGAGGGTCCTGATGAAACCCAAATCATTCTGAATATTATGAAAGCTACCAAGGACTTTGGATTTTTCCAGGTGCAAACTGAACACATGGTTTCTCAGATACAAAGTTTCTAAAAGTTCTTTGAAAAGGAAAACATCTTTCAGCATTTTTTAACTCCTTGCATCATGTACCTCGAGTTACAGAACTCTACAATTGATTCGAGTATATATGAACCTACTCTTCATGAATGAACAGATGAAATTGTTAGTTTTAAACAAATAATTAACAAGCAGAGGAAAAACAGAGGAAGTCTTGAGAAACCTAAATCCCTTAGTCACGGAGGGATTCTGTTGTTCTGCTATTCATCTTCCATTGAACACGTTTATATAAGCTTACATTGAGACTTACAAACTTCATTAAAAACAGAAATAAAACTTCCAACACAAGCTAATAATAGGAAAGCTTAAAATAGTAATACATAAATGAAGAGTTCCTAGGAAATAAACATCACACTAAGTGATCTTTAATACTCCTCCTTGATGTGATTTTCAGTTACACCAAGCTGTGATCTAAGAAACTGAAACTTGTCTCTTGGGAGTGCTTTTGTGAATATATCAACAAGTTGCTCTTCTAATCTACAAAACTTCAAAGCAATTTCACCATTTGATTCAACTTCACAGAAGAAATGATATTTGATTGCAATATATTTAGTTCTACAATGCTGGACTAGATTTTTGGCAATTGCAATGGCTAATTTATTATCACAGAAAATTTCAGTAGATTCCAGCTGTTTCTCCCCCATGTCTTCAAGTATTCTTCTCAACCAAATGGATTGGTTTGCATAACTTGCAGCTGCCACATACTCAGCTTCAGCAATTGATTGTGGCACATTGCCTTGCTTTTTCGAACTTCAGGAAAACATAGAAGATCCCAGACTAAAGCAATAACCTGAAGTGCTCCTCAAATCATCACATGAACCTACCCAATCACTGTCTATAAATCCCACCAGCTTTGTATTTAGAGTTTTCTTATACCAAATACCAAAGCTGATAGTTTCCTGCAAGTATCTTAAAATTCTCTTGGTTGTTCCAAGATGTATTTGGCTAGGACATTGCATGAATCTTGAAAGTAAACTAGTGGCATACAAGATATCAGGTATGGTGTTAGTCAGATACAGTAAACTTCCTACTAAGCTTCTATAAATTGAAGCATCCACCTTATTTCCACCATCTTCCTTTTTCAATTTCTCATTAGGAATTAATGGAGTTGCCACGGGTTTATAGCCTGACATATTGAATCTTCTTAAGAGATCTTCAATGTACTTCCTCTAGGAACAGAAGATTCCTTCAGCTTCTTGACTTACTTCCATACCTAGGAAATAATGCATATTTCCTATATCACTCATCTCAAAGCTTGCCATCATATCCCTTTTAAACTCCTCAAGCATTTTTGGATTGCTTCCTGTGAAAACAAGATCAACAACATATAAAGACACAATGATTAAATCAACATTGTTTTGAGACTTTATATATAAAGTTGGTTACTTTTGCTCCTCCTAAAACTTTGCTCGGTAAAATAATTGTCAATTCTTCCATACTAGGCTCGTGGTGTCTATTTTAGTCCATACAAAGCTTTCTTTAGCTTGTAAACTTTGCCTTCTTCTTTTTCAAACCTCTCGGGTTGATTGACATAAATCTCTTCTTCCAGTACACCATTTAGGAATGCTGACTTCACATCTAATTGTAAGATTTTCCAGCCTTTTTGAGCTGCAAGTGACACCAATGTTCTAATTGTATCCATTCTTGCAACAGGTGCAAAAGTTTCATTGTAATCAATTCCAAACTGCTGCACATATCCTTTAACTACCAATCTTGCTTTGTGCTTCAATATTGAACCATTAGGATTCAATTTGGTTTTATAAATCCATTTTACTCCAATGACATCCTTGTTTGCAGGTTGAGAAACCAACTCCCAAGTTTCACTTTTTTCAATCATTTTTATTTCTTCTTTCATAACTTTCTGCCAAACTTCTTCTTTTGATGCTACAGCAAAACTTACAGGTTCAAGAGTGACATAATTGCACTTCTCATACACTTCTCTCAGCAACCTTGTTCTTCTTATGGGAGATTCAGGAGATATCTCTTTATCACTGTGATTAGAGGACAATTGATCAGCAGTGGAGCTTCTAGTTTCAGTTTTCTGAGAATCTCTGGCTTTAACTTTTGTTTCTTCTACTCAACTTTACACTTTGTTTAATCACTTTCTCAGCTTCCCAATCCCAAGATGCATTTTCATTAAACCTCACATCTCGACTCACGACTAGTTTTCTTGTTTTCAAGTTGAGAATTAGAAAACCCTTTGAAATGTTGTTGTATCCCACAAATATCCCTCTTTCTGCTTTCTCTTCCAGCTTAGTTCTCTTTTGAAATGAAACATGAATATAACAAATACAAACCAAACACCCTTAAAAACCTTGTAGAGGGTTTAATTCCACTCCAAGCTTCAAAAGGTGTCTGACTTTCAACTGTTTTTGTAGGCACACGATTGAGCAAGAACACAGTAGTGTTCACTGCTTCACCCCAGAATTCTTGGGGCAATTTTTTCTCAAGTAACATGCATCTTGCTATTTTCATGACTCTCCTATTCTTTCTTTCGGATACTCCATTATGTTGTGGAGAATAGGGCACAAATAGCTGATGTTCTATCCCCTCAGCTTCACAAAAATTTTCAAATTCTTTGGAGTTATATTCACTGCCTCTATCACTCCTTAAAGATTTGATTTTATGGCCTGACTGCTTCTCAACTAGCAGTTTGAACTTCTTGAAAACTCCAAAAACTTCATATTTTTCATGAAGAAAATAAACCCAAATCATTCTAGTAAAATCATCTATGAAAAGAATGAAATAACTGCTTTGATTGTGAGTTGAAGTCCTCATTGGTCCACATACATCAGTATGAACCAGCGGTAATTTTTCTTTAGCTCTCCAATTGCTTTCTGAAGGGAATGACAGTTTGTGTTGCTTTCCAACCATGCACCCTTCACATACTTCAATTTCTTTTTCCAGGAGAGGTAAGTCTCTCATCATCCCCTTCTGATGCAATAATCTCAAAGAATTGAGATTCTAGTGCCCAAATCTTTGGTGCCATAACATTGTCCCATCCACAATTGCCACCATAGCCTTAGGAAAGCTCCATTGAATGGAAAATTTTCTACTTCTCCCCATTTTTACCTCAGCCAATTCCATTTTATTTTTTTCATCATAAATTTTACACAAATCATTCTCAAAACACAAGGAATAACCATTTTCCATCATTTGGCCGACACTTAACAAATTTTGATCAAGAGAAGGAACAAGTAATACATCTTTAGTGAACTTAGTACCTTTCTTTGTTAATATGGCCACTGTGCCTTTTCCTCTAGATTCAACAAGTTCTCCATTTCCCATCTTGCTTTTGGCTTTAATAGAGGTGTCTAGATCAGTGAAAATTGTTTCATCAGAAGCCATATGGTTGCTACAACCACTATCAATAAACCAGAATTTTTCTTCTTGAGTGAGGGCTTGGCATGCGAAAAACAAATGCTCATTCTCTTCCTTTTCTTCAGAATAGTGAGCTTGGTGATTGTTTTTAAATCTACAATCTTTTTCCATGTGCCCAAACTTCTTACAATTCCAGCATTGAGGCTTCCCGACATGATAGCAATTTTTCTCCAAGTAGTTTGTTTTTTTTTTGCAAATACCACAGGGAGGAAATTCACCCATTTTTCCTTTCATCTTACTTTCCTTTTGAGCTTGATCGGAATTCTTGTAATCCTTTTGAGGCTTCTTTTTATAATCTTTTGTTTTTCTGTTTTTCAAGTTCACTTTTGATTGAAATGCATGCTCCAAAGAACCATCATTACTGAGAACCCATTAACTCAGTAATTGATAGGGTCTATAACAATCCTTTGATCAGTCACTTCTTCACCATGGGCACACAAATGATTAGCTAATTCAATTAATCTGGAACCATATTCTTTTACTGCTTCAGATTCCTTCATTTTTAAGTTTTCAAACTCCCTTCTAAAGTCTTGCAGTTTGATAAGTTTTACCTTAGTATTTCCTTAAAATTCTGTCCACAGAATCTCTCATGCTACCTTTGAAGTTTCAACCCTCATCAATCTTGGAAAGATTGATTCAGACACAGCCTGTTGTAGGATGAACAATGTCTTTGCATCTTTGGTAGTTTCTTGCTTAGATTGAGTTGAATCCAAAACTCCTATTGCTGGAACTGTCACCCCATTTTCCACTACATCCCACAAATCTTGAGAGATGAAAAAATTCTTCATTTTGATGCTCCAATAATCATAGCTTTCGCCACTGAAAATAGGAACAAATGTTGATGCTCCAAAGGTAGCCATTTTCGATCCTCAGATGAACCTGGTTTGCTCTGATACCAATTGTTAGTTTTAAACAAATAAACAAGCAGAGGAAAAACAGAGGAACTCTTGAGAAACTTCAATCCCGTAGTCACGGATTGACTCTGTTGTTCTGCTATTCATCTTCCTTTGAACACGTTTATATAAGCTTACATTGAGACTTACAAACTTAATTCATTAAAAATAGAAATACAACTTCCAACAAAAGCTAATAATAGGAAAGCTTAAAATAGTAAAACATAAATGAAGAGTTTCTAGGAAATAAACATCACACTAACTGATCTTTAATAGAAAATGAAAAAAAAAAAAAAAAGAAAGATATAATAATCGAAGAATGAATAGTTGTCATTTTTATATATGCATGTTTCGATATGATCTTTATCATGTAAAGTTTACATTTCCTGTCCAAAAATGTGTTAATCAGGCCATCAATCACGGAGTTCCCAAAGTATTAATGGATGAAGCAATGGCTGTTTTCAAAGAATTCCATGCCATGCCTGAGAAGGACAAGACAAGTGAACGACCCCAGTAGAAACTGCAGTTTCCATAGAAGCAGTAAAAATTACACGACTGAGGATGTTCATGTGTGGAGGGATGTACTTACACACCCTTGTCATGATCCTTTGGAGGAACACATGAAGTTTTGGCCTGCAAAGCCAACAAGATACAGGTTATATAAATATATATATAT
>QEOT01001422.1:0-11288 GCA_003123785.1 Pterocarya stenoptera
ATCGTGCACTTCACAAAGGAAGAACTAGACCGATCTGCTATTCCGTTTCGGTTTTCTTTGGTTTTGAAGTTTTTGAAACAAAGGCCATCTTTGGATAGGATTAGAGGATTCATTCATAGCAGATGGGGACTTTCAGCGCAACCTGTGGTTTCTGTGATGCGCAAGTCACGGAACGTTTTTGTGAGGTTCCCAAATGAAGATGACTATCTGAAGGCTCTTTCAGGAAAGTTGTGATATGGAAGGAGCTGCATACCAAACCTTTCAATGGTCTATAGACTTTAAAGAAGATGAGGAACCAGAGCTGGTGCCGGTGTGGATTATGCTACCTGGCCTTCCACCTAACCTATATCAAGAATTTTTCCTACGTAATTGTGGCTCCAGTTGGTGTCTTTTTGCGAAGGGATAACGTTACACGTTGTGCCACCAGAATAGATGGCGCGAGGGTCTGTGTGCTCATGAATATTGAACAAGATCCGGTTCCTTACATTTGGATTGGGACGCCGAGACACCCTTTAAGTATATGGCAGGAGGTGGAATATGAGACTTTGCTTGCATTTTGTTTTTGCTGTAAAGTACAGGGTCACAACCTGAAGACTTGTAAGTCCAAGAGGAAGGAAGGAAAAGATGCCACGAGTTTCAAAACGATTAAATCTATTAGAGTTTGGGTCCCTAAGGAGAAGGAAGATGAAGAGAAGGCAAAGAAGGAAATATCTAGAAATAATCCAGAGTCTTCCCCTGTCTTGATTATTCAAGAATTGGAGGCCAATGATAATGAAGACGGGAATAATGTAGTGTTGGGGTCGTTGCAGACTGAGGTGGTTAGGGAGGAAGTAGAGCCATTAATTCATAAAGAAGATCCGAAGGTGTGTGGAGAACCAAGTGGGACAAAATCTGATGGCGCATTATCTTCGATGCCGGGTTTGGAGCAGACATTGAATGTTGATTTTAGTCCTCCCAGGGACGTATTGGAAGCTAATGTTGCGGTGGAACAAGGAGTGATACAGCCAGCTGAATCGGGGGACTTGCAAATGGTTCTTTTTAACCAAGAACATGACATTATGGACTCAAAATGAGATGAAGAGGGCAGTTTGCCTCATCCTGCGAAGGAAAAGGATGGATCTTTTGATTTTAAGAATTTTAAGACGTTCTTCAAGGCTCGAAGCAGACCAACCATCATAAGCAATGACTAGTAATCTTATGTTTTGGAATATTCGAGGTCTCGGCACCTCCAGAAAGCAATTGCGGTCGTTACTCCGGATACACAAACCAACTATCCTTTTCCTAGCGGAACCGTTTAGGGATGATCATCAATTGAGCTACTGGAGGAACTTCCTATCCTCCAACGAGTATTTGTCGAATGCAGACCATGCAGGTAAAATATGGTGTTTTTGGTAATGCTGGTCTACAGGTTGATCTCATGGGCGCCTCAAATCAGCATATTTTGTTGCTCATTAATTCTAGTATCTTGATCTCTGCGGTATATGCAAAATGCCAGTATTTAGACAGGAGGCCTTTATGGACCAATCTGCTTGCTATCAATGACCTGCAATTGCCTCATTTGCTTATTGGGGATTTTAATATTTTACACACTGATAGTGAAAGACGTGGTGGAGGTCCGAGGCTACTTATGGCAATGGAGGATTTTTGTTCTTTCATTGATTCTGGCGGACTGGTGGAAATGCCCTTTTCAGGTAATAAATTCTCATGGTGCAATGGACAAACCGAGATGGCACTCTCATGGGCAAGTCTTGATAGAGCCTTATGTAATTTGAAACTTATGGATATATTCCCCTCGGGTAGGATTCAATACCTGCCCAGAAGGTCCTCAGATCATTCCCCAATGCTCTTGGGTCTCTTGGCACCTTACTCTAGGTATGGTCCTGTCTCTTTTAAATTTCAATTTATGTGGACTACACATGAGGATTTTTGGAGGTGCGTCACTAGTTCTTGGCAGGTAGAGATTAATGGAATTGGTTTATGGAAGCTAGTAGGAAAATTGAAAAGGCTCAAACTGGTACTAAGAGCCTGGAATAAGGAGGTTTTTAGTTGGACTGGGAAACATATTAAAGGGCTAGAAACAAGAGTGGAAGAAGGAGAAACTATTTTGCAAGAAAGGTTCTCTGAAGATGTTGAAGAGGAAGTGTTAGCTAATAAAATGTAGCTTGATGTCTGGCTAAAGAGGGAAGAAGCTCGACTAGCTCAACAGTTTAAATAGGATTGGGTTTCGCAGGGTGAGGAGTCCTCCTCTTTCTTTAGGGCATTACAGTCCAGGAAATTTAATGTGGTGAGAGAAGCGAAGTTATCTGATGGTCGAGTGCTCACCTCACCGGAAGGTATCCATGAGGAGGCTTGTATGTACTTTGAGGATTTCCTTAAAGCTAATCGGACGAATTCTCTGCCAAACTTGGCTGAGTTAATTACGGGTACTATGTCAGAAGAAGATAATAATTTTTTTGGAAGTTTTCCATCGATGGAGGAAGTTAAAGATGCCCTGTTCTCTATTCCTAAGGAAAGCAGTCCTGGGCCGGATGGATTTGGGTCAGTTTTTTTTTAGTACTGTTGGTCCTTAGTGCATGAAGATTTATTTGAAGCTGTTAATGATTTTTTTAGCAGGGCTGAGTTACCAAGGTTCGACATTGCATTTTATATTGTTCTACTTCCCAAAGTACCGAATCCCACATCGTTTGGGAATTTCAGACCGATCAGTCTTTGTTCCGTGGTTTATAAAATTTGTTCGAAGATTCTAGTGACCTGTTTCACAACACTGTTTAACGGAATCATTTCTAAGGAGCAAGGAGCATTTCAGCCATGTAGAAGTATTTTAAAAAATATTAGTCTTACTCAAGAGCTTAATCATGATATTAATAAATCAGCCCGAGGAGGTAACATTTTGATGGAAACTAATTTTGCAAAAGCTTATGACATGATTGACTAGACGTTCCTATTTTAGGTATTGGAGGCTTTTGGTTTCTCTCAAAAGTTCGCCAGCTACTAATGCAATGTGTTACTACACCCTGGTATTCTATTGTTATGAATGGCACTACAAAGCGGTTCTTTAAGGGTGGAAGAGGCTTACGTCAAGGAGATCCTTTATCACCATATTTATTTCTTTTGGTGGAGGAAGTCCTTTCCCGGTAAATTAAAAAGAAATTCGATAATAGGAGAATTAAGTATTACTCGCATCCGAGGCATGGCCATATAATTTCTCATCCATTATACGCCGACGATATGGTAATTTTTACCATTAGTGGAAAATCTTCTATCTTTGAGATCATTGGCACATTGCACACCTATGCTTCACGGTCGGGCCAATAGGTAAATACTGCCAAGTCATATTTTTTTTTTCTCTAAGACTATTAGTACTGCTAGACGGAGGCAAGTATTGTCCATCACTCAGTTCTCGGAAGGGGTGTTTCAGTTCAAATATTCAGGGGTGCCAATATTTTCTGGCAGATTAAAATTAGTACATTTCCAGGATATTATTCAAAAAATTCAAAACAGGATTGAAGGCTGGAGAACTAATTTCCTTTCCTCTGGGGCGAGGTTGATCCTCTTAAAATAGGTATTGTGAAGTATGCCAATTCATCTTCTTTTGGTGATGCATGTTCCGAAAATGGTATATCTCCAGATGAATAAGATATTTAGTACTTTTTTCTGGAGCTCTAAAAATGGGAGTCCTAAGAGAAAATGGATTAAATGGGATAAGCTTTGCCAACCAGTGGACGAGGGAGGGATTAGGTTGAGGAGTTTAGTTGAGGTTCAAAGATTGTTACATCTCAAATTCGCCTGGAATTTGCTTTGCTCAGACTCTATATGGAAGAATTTCTTTGGTGCGAAGTAAATGCATGGTGTGCACCCGTTAGAGACAAATCCTTCTAGAGGTGCCAGGTTCAGGAAATCAATAGCTAATGAAATTCCAATTGTTCTTTTGCATTCTAAGTGGATAATACGTGAAGGAAATGTGTCCTTTTGGAAAGACAAATGGTTGAGCTCTGGTCCTTTAAGGGAACATCATTCAATTGTGGGAGACTCAGAGTTGAAGGTAAAACATATTATGCAGAACAATAGTTGGGAATTGGCTAAACTTGAACAATTAGTAGGGCCTAAGAGAGTTGGAAATATTGTTCATGAAATTAAGGGTTGAAGGCGAGGAGAGGATAAGCTTATCTGGATGGACAATTTGGATGGATCCTCCACTTCCAAGAGTGCTTGGTCGTTTGTTCGGGCCAATAGTCCTAAATGCCAATGGTTGGGTTGGATATGGAATGTAGCAATTCCTAAGAAATTTTCTATGATTATGTGGAAGGCCTTAAATTCAAGCCTTAGTGTCGATGCTCATATTAGAAGACTTGGACTGCCTTTAGTCTCCAAGTGTGAGTGCTATCAACAAGGTGCCTTAGAGGACATCAATCATGTGTTATATAGTGGTGACATTGCTACGACCCATCTGGAAATTCAGTTCACATATTTTGGGAATGCCATTTGTCCCGAACCTTTCTTGGAGAGCAACAGTGGAGGCCTGGTTTCGAAGAGCATCAAAATCATCACAACTAGGATTTATACCTGGGATCATTTCCTGGAATTTATGGAAGTGGAGGCGTAAAGCCAGGATGGAAGGGAAGAAGGAGAAGGTTCATGTGTTATCGAGATCAATAAAATATTGGATTCATTGGATGGGCATTAAAATAAATAAGGATTCTCGATTGAAGGAAAATGATGTAAAAGTTTTTAAATCGTTGAATCTTCCTATTAATGCAAGGAAGAAGGAAGCTCTTAAGGTAGTAAGGTGGGCAAAGCCGAAGCAAGGGTGGCTTAAAATGAATGTGGATGGAAGTAGTATCAATAATCCTGGAACCTTGGTGCTGGAGTAGTCAAGAATGAGTTCGGGGAAGTGGTATTCGCTTTTTCCGAATCGGTTGGTCATGGTAGTAACAATCTTGCAGAAGTCATGGCACTTCGAACAGGTCTAAAACATTGCAAGAGATTGGGGGTAAACAACATGATTATCGAAATGGATTCGTTATTAGTAGTGAATTGGATAAAGAACGGAAGGTGTACCCTTTGGTACTTAGAGGACTTCTGGGAAGACATAGCAAATTTGTTGGTAGAGATGAACTATTATATTAATCACATATATCGGGATGGAAATAAGGCTGCCCATTTTTTGGTCCGGCTTGGAGGTAGTGGTGTATCACATGAATGGTTAGGACAAATGGAACTTCCCCATCTACTTAAAGGGATTATTATAACGAACTCATGTGGGCTAGCTCAGCTTAGGAAGCGTTGAAGGTATGACTGTGATAATTGCGAAATGTTGCTTGTGGCTTGGTACACTTCAGACGTTGCATTTCTATTATTATTGTTTTTAGGTAATATGGCTTTGATAGGTATTCTTGGTATAGTTTTGGTACTTAGTATTTTTTTGGTTTTTTTGTGTGTTCTATTTCTTTTGTAAAAATCCAAGTACGGTGATTGTTACCACGGTATTCCTCCGCCACAAGTGAGGGCTCATTAATAAAATATAGGCAGAGGTCACTAGTGGACATGTGACTACTTTCTCTTTTAGTTAAAAAAAATAATCTTGTAGAAAACAGATAGATCTGCCTGCTTGATGCTCTTCATCTCATCATACAGAGGAGCATCTAAAGCAACAACCAACTCCCTTAACTCATGATCAACGAGGGTATCGATCTCATCTGTATAAGTTGATCCCTCGTCCTCAGCCGTCTCTCCATTACCCGAAGCTGGAGACTCTCTACGCTCCATGTTCGGATATGCAGTGTGCAGTCTGGGAATACCAATAAAATCAGCGAGTTTGTCCTTCGAAAATATAACTGAAGCTCCTCAGATAGAGATTGCGTATGCCCCTCTATCATCTGGGCTAGTATCACCAAGTTCTTTATAAAACTCAGAGACGATGTCAATATAAGGCGTGAGATCCCATGCTTTGTCCTTCTGATCAAGGATTGGTATCCAATTACGATCATTGAAGACTGATGTCAAAGAATGATTGTCCAAGATAAGAGTCATAAATTCAGAAATCTTCACTTGACGCTCTAATAAGATAGTCTTCTCTCGAACTGTTTGGCTGAAAGGTTGCCCTGGTCTGCCATGCTTACGTCTCCTGTAAGACATTGTCAACCTGAAATTTAAAAAATAAAATATATATGCAACATTAGTTACAAAATTAAATACTAATTAAAACAATTAGAAATTGTTTTCTGTTGTACCGTTCGATTGAATCCATAACCGTTCGAACGTTTAAATTTTTACATCTCCGTTCGAACGTGAATTATATACGTTCAAACGCAGATATTAAATTCAATTTGAACGCATGGTGAACCAATAAAACGTTCGACATTTGAGTTCTTACCGTTCGAACGAATACAACATCATTCGAACGGTAATTGGATCCAACACAGTCATGCTGAGTCAACTTAGCGGCCATGAAAACGAAAGGAATCCACCGATTCCTTTCGTTTCCACAAATAACAAATACTCAATGATGCGTAAACAGTCTATGGTGGATTTCCGGCCACCTATGGTGGCTATTGACCCAAAAATAAAATTTTCCTATTTTTTACAAATAATTTAACAAAACTTACTTAAAATAACTCAAACGAGGTATATAAGGAGCGTGCCACTTGATAGGAAGGAGTTTTCGACGGTGGCGGTAACAACAACATTCGACTATCTACGGGGTCCATTCAATTCGAGTTTGATTGGTTGTTATGGGGATGACAATGGCGTTGAAAAGCCTCCCCTGATATCTTATATGTACAGAAACGTTCGAACGGTTTTCACTTATCGTTAGAATGGTTTCTACTTACCGCTCGAACAATATTATTTACTGTTCAAACTGTGTTCATTTACCTTGTATATACTATATGATAATATATTATATGATATAGTATTATAATATAGCATATCATATACTATTTTTTTTTCTTCAGAATAGTTGGTAGCAATATGGTAGTGGCCCCGTCTCAAGTTTATTAATTAGCCCCCACTTATGGCAGAGGAATATCGTGGTTACAAGCCAAGTATAAGGGAGTTTACAGATAGTCAGAATAAAAAACCTCCCACAATACACACCAGCCAAAAACTAATTCAAAAGAAAACCAAAAAAAACCTAAACAAGCCTATAGAAACACGAATAAAACTAACAGGCCTATACTAAGTAACAGATTAAACCAACCATAAAAAACTAACAGGCCTATGGAAAAATAAAATATAAACACGCCTAAAACATAAACCAAAACCATCAAAGAAAAATCCATAAACCCAACTAAAAACGAAACGAAGGAAGTCCCAAATAATCCATCCGGACAATGCCTTTTAGAACCCTTGGGAGGCTTTGAAGGTCATCGTATATTCATTTTTCCCCATTTCCCCTTCTCTTGCCAAGAAATTTGCAACATAATTTGCTTCATGGAATTAATGTATAACCCTATAATTCAGTCCAGTCAACTCCCTACATAGCTCTTCCCAAAAATCCCAAAGATACCACAAAGTACATCTACCCTTGCGGATCCAATCAATAACAATCTTTGAATCACTTTCAATAATAATATTCTCAAATTGAAGCCTTTTACACAGCCGAATCCCTTCTACAATGGCCTTCAATTCCACACCATTATTTGTTCCATTTCAGTAGTGAGTGGGGAAGGCCCCTTTTACCATGCCATCACTATCCTAATTATGCCACCCTCTCCTGTGTTCCCCAGATTACCACGACAACTCTCATCACAATTAATTTTTACCCACCCGGCCGGAGGCCTAGACCATTTGACAATTTTTCCTGGCCTGAATTCACTTATAGGGCATTGTACCTACAGGTTATCAAAATAACTCTATCATGGTCTAAAAGATTACGGGCTGAGCATAAATTATCACCCAATATTTTCATCCAGACCCGCACCACTCTCCACACCTGTTCAGCATTTTCAGACTTTCCCTCCATTCTCATTTTACATCTCCTCTTCCAAAGGCACCAAGTAATTAAGGAAGGTATTACTCCAATAAACCTACCTTTGACAGACGACCTCTTTGCATAATGAAACCAGTTCAACACTCTAATTTTCTAGGGCCAATTAACAAATGACGGAACCCCCAACTTGTTACTTGCATAGGCGTAGACCTAAGCTGCTATATCCCTCCAGGAAAAAATATGATCAATGCTTTCTGTTTGACGTCGTGAGCAGCAATCACAAGCAGATACCAACGATACTCCTTTAGCCTATACTCTCTCATCCACAGCCAAAGAATTCAACCAACTTTTCCATATACAAGTAGATATCCATTTAGGCAAACTCTTGTGCCACAACCATCCCATGGTCGGAATAATCTACCCTTTATCTCGTATTACCTCCCATGCCGTAGCTGTTGAAAACTTACCATCAAGAGATGGCTTCCAGACAAAAATATCCAAACCTCTCCTCCTAGCCGGCACATTTTGAACAATCTCCATCGTTGTGTCAATACCAACCAAGTCCCTTAACAGATTTATATTCCAAGAATTATTCAGCCAGCACTCATTAATCCGCAGCTTGACATTTGCTATCTCGTGAGCTTCTGTCGAAAGTATTCCTGATGATAACCATCTATCAAACCAAAAAGAAACATTCTCACCCCTCACCAAGACCTTCACATTGTCCATCACTTCCAGTAAAACAAGTGTAATGGATTTCCAAAACCAGGAATCCATAGGATGCCCACTTGGTATTGCAACATGGGCATTTCGAAAATACTTTGCCCGGAAGAACTCAGTCCATTTTTTATAGAAAAAAGCCTAAAAGCAAACTTCATATGGAGCGACTTTTGTACTTGTTTAAAATTTCTTACACCCAAGCCCCCTTCATTAGTAGGCTTGCAAACTTTTTTCCATGACAGCCAATGAAGCTTTTTCCTGCTATCCGTCACACCCCATAAAAAATTAGCAAGAAGTGAATTTATGCGAGAAAAAAAGCAGCTGGAACACCCATCACAGACATCAGGTGAACAGGCATGCTTGACAACACATGCTTTACAAGAATCATTCTTCCACCTTGCGATAACAACTTGAATTTCTATCCAGTTATTTTCTTTCTCGCTTTATCCACAAGAGGCTCGAGATTTCTCGTGGTCAACCTGCCTGAGTACAAAGGAGCTCCCAAATATGTCTCCGAAAAAGTACCTTCCTTAAAACCCATAATTCTCAACAATATCCACTTCCGATTTGGGGCAATCCTCTTAGATGTGAATAGTGCTGATTTCTCCTTGCTAATTTTCTGCCTTGACCATTTTTCATATAGCGCCAACGTGTGCATAAGATTTTTGGTGGATCGTCTCCCCCCATTAGTAAATATAAGTACATCGTCCACATAAAGAAGATGGAAAACTAGGGGAGCACCAATTGGGAGATGATATTTGCCAATCCTCCCCTTTGCAAAATTTTTCCGTAGTAAACTCACAAAACTTCCTCCAGGACAATAAACAAATAAGGAGAGAGCGGGTCCCCTTGCCTTAGACGCCTGGAAGCTTGAAAGAATCCTTTAAAAGTTCCATTCATCATAATAGAATACCAAGGGAACTTGACACAATTTTTTATCAGATCACAGAACCTTTCCGAGAAACCAAATGGCCGAAAAAGCTCAAAAAGAAAATCCCAGTTCACCCTGTCATAAGCCTTAGCCATATCTAGTTTCACCATCACATTTCCACCAACAATTTTCTTATTTAAAGACTATACAATTTCTTGTGCCAAAGTCATATTCTCAAAAATGCTACGTTCCGGAATAAATGTACCTTGTTCATGCGATACCACTTTATCAATTATCCCTGTCAGTCTATTAACAATTATCTTGGAAAGAATTTTATAAGCCACGGAACAAAGTCTTATAGGCCGAAACTTATCAAAACTCATCGGCTCATTCACTTTCAGAATCAAAACAATAAAAGAAGAAGAATAAAACCTAGAAAGGGGGGCACCACTAAAAAATTCTCGTGCGGCCTCCACGACATCCTTCTTTATAATCTCCCAACAAGACATATAGAACTTGGACCCAAATCCATTCGGACCAGGACTGCTAATTTTTGGTATCGAGAAGATTGCTTGTCGAACTACCATCTCAGATGGCTTCGCACAAAGCATCCCATTTTCCTTCTCCCTCACTTTTGTTTCCACCAAATTTACCAAATCGCAATGCTCTGTGTCAGTCGGCTCATTCAGAAAATTATGAAAGTAATTCTCCACACCATTGTGGACAGATTCAGCAGTATCCATAGTCCTCCCATCCGAAAGAACCATCTTCTGGATCCATCCCTTTTTCCGTCGTTGATTGATAACAGAATGAAAGAAAGCTAAATTTTGATCTCCAGCTGTCATACAATTTTTCTTTGCCATTTGACCCAGTTGCATGGCCTCCCTCTTCTCCCATAGTTCTAGTTCAATTTTGGTTACTAAGTAATCTGCCTCAACCTCCTCAGAAAATTGGCACTAAAGCTGACTCTCCAAAACTTCCATTCTCTCCTCAAGGGATCAGATATTTCCTTCCACTCTCCCGAAGACACTTTTGTTCCAGGCACGAAGGGCTACCTTTGTTCTTTTTAATCTAATCGCCAGCCTCATGAGTCCAGTCACTTCATCCGCTCTACTCCAAACTTCCTTCACAAAAGCCAAAAACTCATTGTGTAGACACCAAATATTGAGAAACAGAAAGGAGAGGGGCCGTATTTGGCAACTGGCACATTAGAAAACACCACCATCAGACAATGATCAGATGATTTACAGCTAAGGTATTGAAACTGAGCTGACTGGAAATAGTTTGAGAAAACATTATTGATGAGCACTCTATCAAGCTTTACCCAACTTCTACAAGCCCTAGCATGCCCATTGCACCATGATAAGCGTTGCCTTGAACAAGCTAAATCAATTAGTCCACACTTGTCTATACAGTCATTAAATTCTGTCATGGAATAATTAGTCTGGAATGACCATTTATTCTTTCAGAGTCCATTCTAATCGCATTAAAATCTCCCAATACTAGCCACGATAGATCAGCTATCTGCCACTCCTCTAGTTCTTGCCATAAAACTCTTCTCTCCACATAAGAGCACTTTGCATAGACAAAGGTAACCAAAGTTTTTTGACCAACCAATATAACCCACCCAGAAATAGCTTGATTCGAGCATACCAAAACTTTGAAGTTATTAGGGTCATTCCAAAATAGCCACAATTTCCCACCTTGCACTTCATTGGACAAATGATAATTAAAGTTCAGATTCAGAAAGTTCCCAAGCTCTTGTAT
>QEOT01001422.1:26625-43308 GCA_003123785.1 Pterocarya stenoptera
ACTTCTGAAATCGACACAGAGAAGATGTTCGATGACTGCGTTGTCTATTATGTGCATATCTTCGTGGCCCCATCCAAACACATCTCTATGTTCCAACCTGATCCATATTCATGTTGTAGTTTCTGGTCGTTCTGGTTACAGTCTCACTAGCTCTAGTGGCTCGTTTGCCTCTGCTTGTTGCATTTTTTCTTCATCCAATGCTTCTATTTCATGGTTGAGCAGGACTGGCTGTAGGAGTGGGGCTTCATCCTGACTCTAATTTCCAACACATGGATATCCGCTCCCCCCATCTTGAGCTCTTATACATAGCACTCTCGTGCTAGGGCTTGCTCGCCTTGGACTTCTCCTACTCTTGCAATCGTTTGGACCTTCATCCTTAAATGATAGGTTGAAGTAATGGCTTTGTTGATGTTCAAGGTCAGGTGCTCCAATATGGCATTGTAAGATGAGAGGGCTCTGACTATTAGGAAGTTGGTCATCATGGTGGTGGTGCGTCCTCCTTTCCTGATTGTGATTGGTAGGTTATTGCACCCAGGGGTTGCACTTTATCTCCATAGAATTCCTTTAGTGGTGTGGCTAATGGTCCCAGTCTGTTAGGATCAATGTCCATTTTGGAGAACGCATCCCAAAAGAGGATATAGGTCGAGCTCCCATTGTTGATCAAAAACCTTCTGGTAGTGTATTTTGCGAATAACAACATTACCACCAGTGCATCTTCCTCCCTAAAGTAGATGCTCATCAGGTCCCCAAGCTCCCATTGTCGATCAAAATCTTCCTCCCTAAAGTAGATGTATCTTGCCTTGAGAGCGTGCGCTTTCCTACTAGATGCAGAGGCCCCTCCTCCAACGAACCCACGTACTATCGTGCAAATATTACCCAAGGGTGCGTTGCTGCGGTTTGGGTTCTGGCAAGGAGCATCTTGGTCATCTTCCTCTGTTGTGGACAACCTTTTAGGACTCCTGCTTCGACAAATACTTCAATCTCGCTCTGTTCTTTGCCACAACACCTACTTCGCAGGTTTGGAATGTTCCGCAATTAGTCGTTCCAGCTCTCCACTTCCACGCAGCTTTCAACTTTTCTTTTCATTGTGTAACAACAATCTTCCATCCAGTGACTGTCCGACTGGTGGTAGGTGTAGAAACGACATACCCTCTCGCTTGATCGTTTTCCTACTAGTCTCGTGACTATCCTTTTGACTGTACATTCAAATTGTTGTGAATGAATCTCAGACCACGTTCCCGAAGGGACGCGCGCCCATCTCATTTTTTGTCGTGTTGGTTTTGCCCAGGTTTCTCCGAGATTCTTCTCTCACTTGATCTTTGAGGTGTTTACCCTCTACTTCATCTCCACTTTCCGTGGTGCGATTAAGGCTTGAAGCATGTCTTTGGCATTGACAAAGTCATCAGCTTTGTCTATGAACTTTCTCAATTTTGATAGGTNCCCCCCCCCCCCCCCCCCCCCACAGAAAGGCTGCCAATATGATTTTTTTGTCTTGATCATTAGTGGTTAATTGTTCCTTGCTTAGGCGAATATTTTGTTGTTTCCTTAGCAAGAGGCACCTCCAACTATTAACGACAATTAGCATATTGATCCTACTAGGGGGTGTGGCTTCTTGGCGGCAAGCACACCACACGCCCTTTGGACTTCCAGCTTACTAGACTTCCCATTTGGGACTTACTCAATATTGTTGGGCTCGTATGATAAGGATAGAAAAGCCTCTTTAAACCTAGACGAGCATTCATAGGATAAGAGCTTAACAAAGTTGAAAAACTCCAAACCTCCAAATAGAACACATATTATATATGATCGAATGGGAAATTGGTGGGTTAAGTCAATAAATTTAACGGGACAATGACTTAACATTCGAACATATTACTATATTGTTCGAACTAATAAGTATCAATGTTCGAACATAAAATAAAGTATTCGAACAGAGACTAGAAATGTTCGAACGTGACATATTCCATTCGAATGATTACATAATTTTTACAATTATTGATGGTAACAAAATACCTTACTTAATTATAGATAAATATTTAATTTATATAAAGTTAGCAATTAAATAATAGAAATCAATAATTAATTTAGAAAAGACAAAAAAGATATAATTCATAATTAAATTAAATTTAAAAAACACCACATATTGTCCATACCAAAAAACAAATGTGAATAAAAATTAGAAACTACTAAGATCTCAACTCTCTGCACACATCCTCGACTGTAGCTAGGCTTGTCTCTAGTTGTGTTGGTCGAGTACTGATCGTGACCTGAGTCGTAGACATGGCATCGATCTTTGTACGTAAGTTAGATGCTAGCACTAATCTTTGTACGTAAATCAAACTTGGCAGTACGGATCTCTGTACGCACTGCATCGATCAACGCTGATGTCTGTCTGCTGATCTCTGCAATCAGCCATCTCCTCACGAGTAGCTGTGCGTGATGCCTCCACCTACGTGGATGTCTCACCGGTCCATATTCCACGATCTCTCGGGTGTCCATCTCTATGAATATCGATCGGGTCTAAAATAGGACCATGAAGACGAAGTCTAGAGTGTCTCGTGCTTTGTGATAAGGTGGAGTTGTTGATTGGTCCCATCGGCTCCTGAACACACCCAGCAACATCTAGCAGGACCCCGACATGCAGGAAAAATTTGGTGATCAGGATCCCGAATGACAATGTATCTATCGTAATGTACCTGGCCTCTGATCGAATCATATCGAATATATAACCCACTAGGTCGATAGGAATGCCATGAGTGACGAGTATCATAAACTTCACTCAATCCCTGCCAACCTTTGTCTTGTGCAGTCGAGAATCAATATTGTTGGCAATGATAATGTTCATGATCTTGAAGAAAGCATGATGTTTTTAATTTGTGATTTATTTCATGAGAAATTTCAGATCAAAGGGTTTGATAAAAAACCAAACCATATAGACTTAGTTTTGGGGCAAGCTTAAACGACGTAAACTTCTTAAAAGCAAACTAACTAGCTATGGCTTAATTAATAGATACTCGCCAGCAAGAATGCTCCAAGAATTAAAGATCAAGGAAATTCTCCTCCTCGCCTAAGGAGGGTTTCTTCGTGACGTGCATGGCTGACACCTTGGGCAGCCAACCCCCTAGATCGCAAAGCAGAATAAGGACATTTGTGGATCTGCTCCTGCATACCCCTCAGGCCATCCCTGAAGTTTTTGTTCCGCTCCGGCAGCCCAAGTATGTGGATGGGGAGTTTATCATGCACTTCACAAAGGAAGAACTAGACCAATCTGCTGTTCCGTTTTGGTTTTCTTTGGTTTTCAAGTTTTTGAAACAAATTCCATCTTTGGATAGAATTAGAGGATTCATTCATAGCAAATGGGGACTTTTGGCGCAACCAGTGGTTTCTGTGATGCGCAAGTCACGGAATGTTTTTGTGAGGTTCTCAAATGAAGATGACTATTTGAAGGCTTTCTCCCAGGAAAGTTGTGATATGGAAGGAGCTGCATACCAAACCTTTCAATGGTCTATAGACTTTAAAGAAGATGAGGAACCAGCGCTGGTGCCGGTGTGGATTATGCTACCTGGCCTTCCACCTAACCTATATCAAGAATCATTCCTACGTAATATGTGGCTCTAGTTGGTGTCTTTTTACGGAGGGATAACGTTACACGTTGTGCCACCAGAACAGATGGTGAGGGTCTGTGTGCTCACGAATATTGAACAAGATCCAATTCCTTACATTTGGATTGGGTCCTCGAGACACCCTTTAAGTATATGCCAGGAGGTGGAATACGAGACTCTGCCTGCATTTTGTTCTTGCTGTAAAGTACAAGGTCACAACCTGAAGACTTGTAAGTCTAAGAGGAAGGAAGGAAAAGATGCCATGAAATTCAAAACGATCAAATCTAATAGAGTCTGGGTCCCTAAGGAGAAGGAAGATGAAGTGAAGGCAAAAAAGGAAATATCTGGAAATAATCCAGAGTCTTCCCCTGTCTTGATTATTCAAGAATTGGAGGCCAATGATCATAAAGATGGGAATAATGCAGTGTTGGGGTTGTTGGAGATTGAGGTGGTTAGGGAGGAAGTAGAGCCATTAATTCAGAAAGAAGATCCAAAGGTGTGTGGAGAACCAAGTGGGACAAAATCTGATGGTGAGTTGTCTTCGATGCCAGGTTTGGTGCAGACATTGAATGCTAAGTTTAATCCTCCCAGAGACGTATTGGAAGCTAACCTTGCGGTAGAACAAGGCGTGATACAGCCTACTGAATCAGGGGACTTGCAAATGGTTCTTTTTAACAAAGAACATGACATTATGGACTCAAAATGAGATGAAGAGGGCAGTTTGCCTCATCCTACGAAGGAAAAGGATGGATCCTCTGATTTTGAGTTGATGATAAAAAATTTTACTTTCTAAAAGAATTTTAAGACGTTCTTCAAGGGCTCGAAGCAAACCAACCATCATAAGCAATGACTAGTAATCTTATGTTTTGGAATATTCATGGTCTCGGCACCTCCAGAAAGCAATTGCAGTCGTTACTCTGGATACACAAACCAACTATCCTTTTCCTAGCAGAACCGTTTAGGGATGATCATCAATTGAGCTACTGGAGGAACTTCCTATCCTCCAACGAGTATCTATCGAATGCAGACCATGCAGGTAAAATATGGTGTTTTTGGAATGCTGGTCTACAGGTTGATACCATGGGCGCCTCAAATCAGCATATTTCGTTGCTCATTAATTCTAGTGTCTTGATCTCTGCGGTATATGCAAAATGCCGGTACTTAGACAGGAGGCCTTTATAGGCCGATCTGCTTGCTATCAACAACCTGCAATTGCCTCATTTGCTTATTGGGGATTTTAGTATTTTACACACAGATAGTGAAAGACGTGGTGGAGGTCTGAGGCTACTTACGACAATGGAGGATTTCTGTTCTTTCATTGATTCTGGCGGACTGGTGGAAATGCCTTTTTCAGGTAATAAATTCTCATGGTGTAATGGACAAACCGGGATGGCACGCTCATGGGCTAGGCTTGATAGAGCCTTATGTAATTTGAAACTTATGGATATATTCCCCTCGGGTAGGATTCAATTCTTGCCCAGGAGGTTCTCAGATCATTCCCCAATGCTCTTGGGTCTCTCGGCACCTTACTCTAGGTATGGTCCTGTCTCCTTTAAATTTCAATTTATGTGGACTACACATGAGGATTTTTGGAGGTGCATCACTAGTTCTTGGCAGGTAGAGAATGGAACTGGTTTGTGGAAGCTAGCAAGAAAATTGAAAAGGGCTCAAACTGGTACTAAGAGCCTGGAATAAGGAGGTTTTTGGTTGGACTGAGAAACATATTAAAGAGTTAGAAACAAGAGTGGAAGAAGGAGAAACTATTTTGCAAGAAAGGTTCTCTGAAGATGTTGAAGAGGAAGTGTTAACTAATAAAATGGAGCTTGATGTCTGGCTAAAGAGGGAAGAAGCTTGACTTGCTCAATAGTTTAAACAGGATTGGGTTTCGCAGGGTGAGGTGTCCTCCTCTTTCTTTAGAGCATTACAGTCCATGAAATATAATGTGGTGAGAGAAATGAAGTTATCTGATGGTCGAGTGCTCACCTCGTTATAAGGTATCCATGAGGAGGCTTGTATGTACTTTGAGGATTTCCTTAAAGCTAATCTAACGAATTCTCTGCCAAACTTGGCTGAGTTAATTACGGGTACTGTGTCGGAAGAAGATAATAATTTTTTTGGTAGTTTGCCATCGATGGAGGAAGTTGAAGATGCCCTGTTCTCTATTCCTAAGGAAAACAGTCTTGGGCTGGATTGATTTGGGTCAGGTTTTACTCAGTTCTATTATTCCTTAGTGCATAAAGATTTATTTGAAGCTGTTAATGATTTTTTTAATGGGGCTAAGTTACCAAGGGTCTACACTGCATCTTATATTGTTCTACTTCCCAAAGTACTGAATCCCACATCGTTTGGGAATTTCAGACCGATCAGTCTTTGTTCTGGGGTTTATAAAATTTGTTCGAAGATTCTAGTGACCTGTTTCACACCACTATTTAACAGAATCATTTCTAAGGAGCAAGGAGTGCAGCCAGGTAGAAGTATTTTCGAAAATATTAGTCTTACTCCGGAGCTTATTCTTGATATTAATAAATCAGCCCGAGGAGGTAACATTTTGATGGAAACGGATTTTGCAAAAGCTTATGACACGATTGACTGGACATTCTTATTTCAGGTATTTGAGGCTTTTGGCTTCTCTCAAAAAGTTCGCCAGCTACTAATGCAATGTGTTACTAGTCCCTGGTATTCTATTGTTATGAATGGCACTACAAAGCGGTTCTTTAAGGGTGGAAGCGGCCTACGTCAAGGAGATCCTTTATCACCATATTTATTTATTTTGGTGGAGGAAGTCCTTTCCTGGTAAATTAAAAAGAAATTCGATGACAGGAGAATTAAGTGTTACTCACCTCCTATAATTTCTCATCTATTATACGCCGACGATATGGTAATTTTTACCAATGGTGGAAAATCTTCTATCCTTGAGATCATTGGCACATTGTGCACCTATGCTTCATGGTCGGGCCAACAGGTAAATACTGCCAAGTCATATATTTTTTTCTCTAAGACTATTAATACTGCTAGATGGAGGCGAGTATTGTCCATCACTCAGTTCTTAGAAGGGGTGTTTCCGTTCAAATATTTAGGGGTGCCAATAGTTTCTGGCAGATTGAAATTAGTATATTTCCAGGATATTATTCAAAAAATTCAAAACAGGATTGAAGGCTGGAGAACTAATTTCCTTTCCGCTGGGGCGAGGTTGATTCTCTTAAAACAGGTATTGTTGAGTATGCCAATTCATTTTCTTTTGGTGATGCATGTTCCGAAAATGGTATATCTGCAGATGAATAAGATATTTAGTACTTTTTTCTGGGGCTTTATTAATGGGAGTCCTAAGAGAAAATGGATTAAATGGGATAAGCTTTGGCAACCAGTGGACGGGGGAGGGATTGGGTTGAGGAGTTTAGTTGAGGTTCAAAGATCGTTACATCTCAATTTCTTTGGTGCGAAGTACATGCATGGTGTGCACCCGCTAGAGATAAATACTTTGAGGTACCAGGTTCAGGACATCAATAGCTAATGAAATTTTGATTGCTCTTATGCATTCTAAGTGGATAATTCGTGAAGGAAATGTGTCTTTTTGCAAAGACAAATGGTTGAGCTCTGGTCCTTTAAGGGAACAACATTCGAATGTGGGAGACTCAGAGTTGAAGGTAAAACATATTATGCAGAAAAATAGTTGGGAATTGGATAAACTGGAGCAATTAGGAAGTGCTGAAGGTATGAGTGTGGTAATTGTGAAATGTTGCTTGTGGCTTGGTACACTTCAGACGTTGCATTTCTATTATTATTGTTTTTAGGTAATATGGCTTTGATAGGTATTCTTGGTATAATTTCGGTACTTGGTATTTTTTTAGTATTTTTGTGTGTTCTATTTCCTTTGTAAAAATCCAAGTACGGTGATTGTTACTACGGTATTCCTCCGTCACAAGTGAGGGCTCATTAATAAACTATGGGCAGGGGTCACTAGTGGACATGTGACTACCTTCTCTTTTAGTTAAAAAAATGATCTTGAAGAAAGCAAATAAATCTGCCTGCTTGATGCTCTTTGTCCCATCATACAGAGGAGCATCTGGAGCAACAAGCAACTCCCTTAACTCATGATCAACGAGGGTATCGAGCTCATCTGTATTAGTAAATCCCTCTTCCTCAGCCGTCTCCCCATTACCTGAAGTTGGAGATTCTCTAGGCTCCACGTTCTGATATGCAGTGTGTAGTCTGGGAATACCAATAAAATCAATGAGTCTGTCCTTCGAAAATATAACTGAAGCTCCTCAGATAAAGATTGTGTATGCCACTCTGTCATTTGGGCTAGTACCACTGAGCTCTTTATTAAACTTAGAGACAATGTCAATATAAGACACGAGATCCCATGCTTCATCCTTTTGATTGAGGATTGGTATCCAATTACGATCATTGAAGACTGATGTCAAAGAATGATTGTCCAAGATAAGAGTTAGAAAGTCAGAAATTATCACTTGACGCTCTAATAAGATAGTCTTCTCTCGAATTGTTTGGCTGAAAGGTTGCCCTAGTCTACCACGCTTACGTCTCCTACAAGATATTGTCAACCTGAAATTTTAAAAATAAAATATATATGCAACATTAGTTACAAAATATAATACATAAATACTCACAAAATTATATACTAATTAAAACAATTAGAAACTGTTTTCTATTATACCGTTCGATCGAATCCAAAACCGTTCGAATGTTAAAATTTTTTCATCTCCGTTCGAACGTGAATTATATAAGTTAAAATGCAGATTTTAAATTCGATTTGAACGCATGGTGAACTGATAAAACGTTCGACGTTTGAGTTCTTGCCGTTTGAACGAATACAACATCATTCGAATGATAACTAGATCCAACACAACCGTGGCTGAGTCATCTTAACGGCCATGAAAACGAAAGGAATCCACTGATTTCTTTCGTTTCCACAAATAACAACTACTCGATGATGGGTAAACAGCCTAAGGTGGATTTCCGGCCACCTATGGTAGCTATTGACCCAAAAATAAATTTTTCCTATTTTTTACAAATAATCTAACAAAACTTACTTAGAATAACTAACGAGGTATATAAGGAGCGTACGACTTGATAGGAAGGAGTTTTCGACGGTGGCGGTAACAACGACATTCGACTATCTATAGGGTCCATTCAATTCGAGTTTGATTGGTTCTTATGGGGACGACGATGGCGTTGAAAAGCCTCCCCTGATCCCTTATATGTATAGAAACGTTCGAACGGTTTTCACTTACCATTCGAACAATATTATTTACCATTCGAACTGTATTCATCTACCTTGTATATACTATATGTTAATATATTATATGATATAGTATTATAATATAGCATATCATCTACGATGATATCTAGTATATATCATATATCACTATAATATATAACATAGATCAATATAGTATATAGCATATAGCAATATAGTATATATGATATATATCCATATAGTACTATAATATAGTACCATATATATATTATAGTATTATATAGTATAGTTAAATATGTATAGTATATCACTATATGATATGTAGTATATGCTTGTATATATTACTATACACTATATAACTTGTTATATATAATACTACAGTGCACTATACTATATATTACTATATACTATATATATGATACTATAGTATACTATACTATATATTACTAAACTATATTGTAACATATATTACTATATATTATATACTATTTTTTTTTAATTAAGAGAGGGAAGTCACATGTCCAATAGTGACCCCATTCCGAATTTATTAATAAAGCCCTCATTAATGACGGAGGAATACCGTGGTAACAAAACAAGTTCCTTGGGAAAACCCAATAAGAACGCAACCAAGAAAACGTTCTATGACAATCCTATGGAATGAAAATAAAAACAAAACAACAAAACTAGACAAACTAGCATTTTATAGATGGGAGGGCTAAGAAATCCAAACGGAGCAATCCTCTAAGAATCCGAGGCATATCGCAATTATTAGAAAAAACCAACTCGGCGCCTGAGGCCCCTTCCTTGGCTAACCAATCCACCACCATATAACCTTCACGAAACACATGTTGAACATGGCAATGAATAGTGCGAGACAAACCAACAAGTTCCTCCCAAAAATCCTCTAGGTACCACACACCACAACGCCCTATATTCCACCAAGAAATAACCACCATTGAATCCATTTCTACTATCACATTTGAAATATGTACTGATTTACAAATTCTCAAAACTTGAAGGAGCGCCAAAAGTTCCGCTTTGTTGTTAGAACCGAAACCAATATGAGAGGCATCAGCTTGGACAAGTCGACCAGTCATTTCGAATAACCCCACCAATGCCACAAGTGCCCGGGTTTCCCAGACTACTACCATCCATATTCAATTTGTACCATCCCGACGGCGGTTTCAACCACTTAACCACTTTGCAACAAGGAGCTTTAGGCACAATCGGCTTAATCCGCAAGGCCTCTAGAATCATGCCATCTCAGCGAGACAATTTTATGGGATTCTTTGCTACACGACATAGGGAACCTAGCCACACACAAATAGAATGAACACTAGTTTCATGAGTTTCCAGAATACCTTCCACACGAGCAAGGCATCTTCTCCTCCATAGGCGCCAAGTAAAATTGATGGGAATGATGCCAACTACAAAACCCTCTTGAGAAGAAGAGCTAGCACGCCTAAACCAAGTCCCATAATTCTATTTCCAAGATCTTCCAAAAGGAATACCAAACAAAGTGCCAAAAAATGACCATACTTTTTGAGGAAGATCACCAAACATGGTTAATATCTTCAAGATGGCCTACCTTACAACAATCACATTTGGAAATAAGTGGAATACCATTACGGCTCAATCTCTCATCCACACTCAAGGCCATGTGCCAAGCCCTCCAAAAATGTATAGACATTTTTAAAGAAAGACTTTTATGCCAAATCCAATCATGTCAACCAAGAGTAGAACCTCTGATACGAATACAATGTCAAGCAGATTTAGTAGAGAACATACTTGTCTCCGTAGGAGTCCAAACAAGAACATCCTTTCCAGAATTAGGCCTAGATAAAGAGACTAAAATCTCATCCACCTTCTCCTTCCCAACTAAGTTCTCCAGAAGATCCACATCCCAACTATCTGATAGCCTACACTATTTAACTTTTAGCAGGGGTGAACCCACTAATGGCATCTCATTAATTAGGGGACTATTATCCCTCCATTTGTCATACCAAAAAAAAATCTCTCATTCTAAAATCTAGACCCTTTATTGACCTCTATTAAAAACCAAGGCTTCAAATCCACATATTTTGCTTTGAAAAAGTTAGTCCATAGAGAATTACCTTATAAAAGATTCTGAGCAAAATGCATATGTAAGGCTCTCTGAGTGCCGTGAAGATGCCGTAACCCAATACCACCTTTTTCCACAGGGTTGCAAATATGTTTCCAAGCCACCCATTTCTTTCTATCTCTCCCATTGGATTCTCCACAAAAGAAAGAGCTCATCAACTTGTGAATCTTGGTGATAGTAGCTTGAGGGACATGTAAAACTGCAAAGAGGTGAATCGCCATGCTAGATATAACATGCCTTAACAGAAGTAGTTTTCCACTAGAAGATAATAGCCTCATCTTCCAACCACTGATCTTTTGCCTCACTTTATTCACCATGCCTTCTAGATGAGACTGCTTAAGGCACCCCAGAATAATTGGCACTCCTAGATATTTAAAAGGAAAAGTCCCCTCCACGAACCCAGTACGACGTAGTAGACTCCGCTTGGGCATAGCGGAAATTTTATCCGAACAATATAACGTTGATTTCTGAATATTGATAGTCTGTCCCAACCACCTCTCATATTGACTCAGAATGTGCTGAAGTACTCGAACCGATCTCTGACTTCCATTAGTAAAAATCATTACATCATCAGTATACATCAAACGAGAAACAATAGGTGTACCTTGGGCCTGATAGAAATGACCAAATTTATTCTTTCTCACGCCGCCATGAATCATCCAGGATAGGACCTCTTGCTAAATGATAAGCAGATAAGGTGATAGAGATCCCCTTGACAAAGACCAGGGCCTCCCGGAAAGAAACCCTTACCGTGCCATTCATCATAACCGAATACCAAGGGCTAGAAATACAAGAATGCACCAAATCACAGAATTGAGAAGAAAAACCAAACCATCACAAGATTGTAATCAGAAAAGCCCAATTCTCTCTATATAGATTCTTTACCGTTTTATTAATCATACAAAACTGTTAAATTTCTATCATGTAGGACCATTTACCGTATTTAAAGAATATTGCAGCACAAACTTCAAAAAAAAGAATGGATGATTCAACTTGACGTAGATCCTGATCGACTCAACCAACAACGGAACAAAAACTGCAATGTCCTCTCAATTGATCTTATATAAGATGACACAAAATGATAAATTATGCCACATACCCAGCCAACCAACATTTTGAACTAATCTTTTTGTTAAACATGAATTAAATTTGTATTAAACTTGTTTAGTATAATGATCAATTTACTAAATTTGTATTAGACTATGGTGTATTTTGAACAAATCTTTTTATTTTCTGGTCTATGCAAACTTGTAATTATTATACTCCACTTTGCTATTATTATGCAAAAATATTTGTTATGCTCCGAACCTAGTATATATGTAATGTAGATTGCTGAAACCTACAAAAAGAGGAAACGTGCATAGCTCGGAGTTTATAGCTAACCGGCATTGGGATTTTCTCTTGCGTCCTTATCGGACTTGTTTCACGTCTTTAATCACTTAACAATCTTAACTGTTCGATTTTAATTTCTAATAAATACTTTTAGGCTGACTCAACTTCTAAAATAATCCAACACATCCTATAAATTTTTCAGCCACTTACCAAATAAAATAGATTCCATTTGGTCCATAAAAAAAATATAAAATGATTTTAACGTTTTGCAAAAATAACAAATGGGCTTCCTATAAATATTAATTACAATAAAGTAATAGTTCGCGGGTTTTGTGAACAAGTTCCTACTGGAAGTAGGCAGTCAAGTTTTCAATTGATACTACTATAATCAAACATTATATCAAATGGAATTTCTTACAACTGTTGCTTTTGCATGATCATGTGCATTTAGTCATTTCCAAAGACAGGTTTTGCAGTAAAGGAGATAAAAAAACGAGCTGTTACACCCCAAATGACAAAACACAAATGTATAGACTTCCAATATATAGAAAGAGACAAGGAAATCATCACTGAACTTGCATGAGAGGTCTTTGCACTTATACATACAACTAGGATGATAAAGCAGCATCAAAACACACAAGTAGACAACAAGTTAAAATGTATATTGCTGTTTACGAAGGAACAGTTGAAATTAAAGATAAAGGACTACTGCTGAACAGCCAACTGCGTGATGAACATGGGATTGAATCCGCTATAAAGCCTGTTTTCATGAAGTCTATTAAAAAGGGACTTCCCCAATCCATATTTCCTCGCAATGTCAGAGCGGGCCCGAGCTGAATGTCTTGTGGATGTGCCGGTAACTATAACTGCTGTTTTGTCAGTAGCGAAATTAGCCAAAGGTATCACTGCCTCCGGCTCCATTGCCAATGAAGCATCTACCAGAAAAATGTGACTAAAATGTCCAGCAGGTACGCCTTCATTGTGTAATCGAAAGCTACTAACGAAAGTTGACAAAATTACCCTGAATTTCGAAGTTCTTGTAATGAAGGACAAGTAAAACATTCCCCTTTTATAGGACATGAACGAAGAATGTCATCAGGTACCCCATCCATCTCTCGAAATGCAGCATTGGCTCGAAACATATCCGATTCTAAAATTACCTTTTTCAAACTTCTGGTCAGCACGTCACACGTGCTGTTTGTGGGTGCACATATAAGAATTCGACACTCAGGAGAGCTCCGATATATTTCACATACTGCTTCTTGAACAACAATTCCAGTTCTTGATAGTTCTTTTGAATCCATTGCAGTGACTACACAGAGTGAGCCACTGAGAAGATAAGGTGGTGAACCCCGAAAGCTTGAAATGTGACGAATGGCAGCGACCTCATTTTTATTAACTTCATGATTGGCACGAAGCAGAGTGGATGGGTTAAGGTTGTCCTTTCGGGATACACAATATTCAGGAAAGAGGAAGTTCTGGACTGAAGGATTTGATGCAGTTTCAACTGCTTCATGAGCCCTCTTTAGGCACACTCTATTGAAAGAGAAGCTGATGTCGTATTTTCTGGAAGCATAATGTTGTGAATGAAAATCTTCTCCGAATTCCACTAATATGCGAGTGCTCTTCACCACACGATAGATAAAACCCTGTTTACCATTTAGAACGTCAGTATTGTAGACAATATGGCAGAACCACCTCATGCTTTGGTCAGCTTTCAATGTTTAGATTGCTTGTGCTATTCCACCATTTCGGTCAAATTGATAGTGAAAAACTATACGAAGTTATGATTATATCCCTAAGATAGGTGGCATCACTAAAACTGTTAGTTTCCATTTTAATTGAATAATATGATCAATGCTCTCAGCTGTTTTTTAGCTCAACATAACTGTGAACGTTAATAGATAATGGACGTAGGGTCTTCGAACATCAATACCATTTTTGGGTCTAATCGAGTGCTTTCTATCTACTTGGTTTTGCCCCTTTGAGCTTGTAATGAAATTTGAATTTCTTATGAAAAGGAACCTCATTTCCAAAGCTGGCACCTGAAGGGCTATTGGCACAACCTAGATTTGTTTATACGTCTCATAATCCATATCTGGTAACTATTTGAGAAACATCCTAGTTATTGTCTTGAATTGTTGCATACATATCCTTGCTACCAAACTAATGTGCAAAAAGTACCCACGTGCTTCATCCACAAGCTAAATTTCACGACTTTATCAAGCATAAGTTAATGGATCAAGATCAGAAAGCTTACCTGAAAGGGCTCAATCGCTTTTCCCAAAGGTCGTGCGTAGACCAAGTCCCTTGATAAAAGGAATGGCCGCCTCTCAGGAATAGAATCAATCTCAAAAGCTACAAATGTTTTATTCTTCTTCTTAGGATTTCCACTAAGATTTTTGTACTCGGTTGATTCTTTATAGATTGTTGCTTCATGGAACTCCAAAGTCACATTCTTCAAGAGGAAATCACTCCATTTCTAATTCGAATAAAAGCATCAAGTTACAACACAAAATGAATAGCATTCCTCCAACACAAAATTCTGCTAAAATGTTACATCTTCCATATCACTTAAGAAGATCACCAGAGAAGAAAATAATATAGTTTATAATTATACGAGATTTCTGCAAATAAGAATGTAAAACACTCCCTTAATTTAAGGGCAGCTCTTTTTCTCCCGTGAAGAGTTTAAAAAAAGGACTTGGCTCATGTCACTTGCCACACTCACCTATACAAGAGAGGCACAAAATAAGTTGTAGTTCTAACGGTAACTACAACTATATGGTACAAAAACATTGATTTTTGCCAACCATCAGACAGAGTGCTGTACTGTTTGATATTTTTTATTTTCACTAGAACTTTCAGCAGCAGGAAATAACAAGAAAATCATGAATTAGTAAAATTAACTAAAAACTTTACCTATAAGCAAGATTTCAAAGTGGTCAATACACGAGGTTTGATCTACTGAGTTATTTGCTTTATAATTAAGCTACCTTAAAACAGCAATGTATATATATAGGGCTGTTATGCGTACCTCCAAGTAGAATTCCTCAGCATATAACAGAGCAGTAAAGTAAGCCTTATACGTTGAAGGAGACAAAGGCTGCTTCAGAATTTCAGGCACGATGTTCTCCTTGATCTGACCTTTGATGTACTCAGGAATTGCAAATATTGGTGATGTATCCTTTTCCAATATATAACTCTGTTTTCTTTCTTCATTTCCAGGAGTAGTAGTAGCTGGACATAGAACTGGCTTAAAGGTTGGAGGGGGCTTGGGGGAAGATGAAGATGACCCAGTTGGAGATGGAGGTCCTTTAAGGGATGATGCAGATGACTTAGAAGAAGATTTTGGGGGATTCTGGGGAAATGATGTGGTTCTGGTTCTTAGAATTGATTTATATACTAAATGCCTGTTCCTCGAGGTAGTGTCATCATATTCATAAGCATAACCAAAATGTTCTGTATGGCAACAAAGAATGAAACGCAAGAATTCTACAAACAGAGACATATCGTACTTCTGGTGTCAAAACGAAGGGAAACCACTAAACTCTGTCTGATTGCTGAGAAAATGGGACAAATTTCAGAACATAAAACATGAACTTCACAACCTAACCTAGCATATAGTAAAATCTCGCTAAGCTTGTGAGAGATTAATGTTTTATCACGTCCAACATAGTTCTTTTAGATGCATCAAATTCATAATAGTTAGCATCCTGTCATTTAAATTTGCTACTTTTAATAGTGATGAAAGAAAGAGATCCACTCGCTAATAAAGTATTTCTCAAAATAAAATAGCAATAAAAGCGAGAGTCAGACTGATCGTTTCAAATATACTGGAATAAAGATAATATTGGACATGCCCATATCAAACGTGCAGATCCTTTTTAGTGTGTTTGCGTGTGCGTAGCGAGAGAGTTAGAGAGAGAGTGTGTGTACNAGATCTTATTTTACTTTTAACTCCAAAAGAAAAACAAGAAACAAATGGGTGATCGGGATTAATCTTGACTTCTCAAGCTTTTCCCTATTAAAGATCTAGCAACCAAGACTTTCATTACGGTTTCAAAAATTTCCCAGAAACCAAACAGGTGACTGAAAAGACAATCGAAAATCTGAGAAAACTGGGGATACGATGCATGGCAGAGATAAGAATTTACCTGGAGTTGGCGAGACAAAGATTGAGCCCTGACTAGATGGTTGTTACATGGGAGACACTGACCTGATGATCCTGAAGCTCACTGACAATTCACAAACAAAGAACGGAAGCCAAGCCAACAAATATTCAGAGAATTTCAAAGAAACTTGTGTCTGAAGATACTTTTGGTGGCTGACCGTTGATAGAAGACCCGTGTCCGAAGAAGTCTGCCAGGCTGAAGATTTGATCTCTTAGCAATAGTTTTTTAAAATTT
>QEOT01001423.1:948-20713 GCA_003123785.1 Pterocarya stenoptera
TTAAGGGTTCTATTACCTTCTTAGGTAATGACCCACGTAATGCAATTGGCAGGAGCTGTTGCATCAGTATATGGCTATCATGACTCTTCATGCCCACTATAGTACAGTGTTGGAGCTTGACACAACGTAAAACATTTGAAGAATAACCATTTGGTACTTTGACATTTTTTATAACCTTCAACAAGTCTTCTTTCTTTTTCTTACTCATTGTGAAAATAGCTGGAGGCAAATATGTCTTGTTTGTAGTTGTGATGACTAGATGAAGTTGTGGTCTCAAACCCATCTCTTGTAAGTTAAGGCGTGCCTGTATGCCATCTTTTGATTTCGTTTCAATATTTAACAGTGTGCCAACAATGTTATCCACTACATTTTTTTCAATGTGCANTTTTCTTTTTCTTACTCATTTTGAAAATAGCTGGAGGCAAATATGTCTTGTTTGCAGTTGTGATGACTGGATGAAGTTGTGGTCTCAAACCCATCTCTTGTAAGTTAAGGCGTGCTTGTATGCCATCTTTTGATTTCGTTTCAATATTTAACAGTGTGCCAACAATGTTATCCACTACATTTTTTTCAATGTGCATCACATCAAGATTATGACGCAATAAATTATCTTTCCAGTAAGGCAAACTAAAGAAAATACTACGTTTCTTCCATGAGTGTCCCTTAACATTTGTGGACCCCACGACTCTATTTCTTTTACGATTTGTTCTATCATTGCATCCTTCATGATTATCTAATTGTTTCAAAATTTCATCAAGTGTTGGCATAGTAGGTGGAGAATCAATTTCTGTTGTACCATCAAATATTCTTGCCATCATTCTCCATCTATGATTTCTTGGCAAGAATCGTCTATGCCTCATATAGGAAAATTGTTTCCATGTTTCAGCCATCTAGATCGTGTATTACCCATACAACAAGGACATGCTAAACGACCTTTCGTACTCCATCCAGACAAATCACAATATGCAGGAAAATCATTTATCGTCCACATTAAAGCAGCACGCATTGTAAATATCTCTCTAGAGCAAACATCATAGGTTGGTGCTCCAACTTCCCATAATTCCTTTAATTCTGATATGAGAGGCTCTAAGTATACATCTATATTCANATTCTTGACATCATTCTCCATCTATGATTTCTTGGCAAGAATCATCTATGCCTCATATAGGAAATTTTTTTTCCATGTTTCAGCCATCTAGATCGTGTATTACCCATACAACAAGGACATGCTAAACGACCTTTCGTACTCCATCCAGACAAATCACAATATGCAGGAAAATCATTTATCGTCCACATTAAAGCAGCGCGCATTGTAAATATCTCTCTAGAGCAAACATCATAGGTTGGTGCTCCAACTTCCCATAATTCCTTTAATTCTGATATGAGAGGCTCTAAGAATACATCTATATTCATTGAAAGTGATGATGGTCCCGGTATAATCAACGATAGCATGAAAGTTGATCGCTTCATGCACATCCAAGGAGGTAAATTGTAAGGTACCAACATAACCGGCCATGTACTATAAGAAATGCTCATGTTACCAAAAGGATTAAAGCCATCTGCAGATAAACCAAGCCTAACATTGCGGGGGTCAGAAGCAAACTCATCATGTTGTGAATCAAACGTCTTCCAAGCCAAACCATCTGCTGGATGCCTTAGTACCCCATCATTTGTGCGGCCTATAGCATGCCATTTCATTTGTGAAGAAGTCTTCGATGACATAAAAAGTCTTTGCAACCTTGGTTTTAACGGAAACCAACGTAATATTTTCGCTGGACTTCTTTTACCTTTTTTAGACCTTTCATCCATAGACTCTTTTTGCTTCCACTTTGACGCCCCACATACCACGCATGTTTCCAGATCCTCATTGTCCTTCCAAAATAACATACAACCATTGGGACATACTAAGATCTTCTCATATCCAAGCCCTAATTCACTCATGTACTTCTTTGCCTCGTATGTATTTTTAGGCAATGATGCTCCTGGTGGGAGCAACTCATTCAAAAATTCAAGCAGCTCTGTAAATATGCTATTACTCAATCCACCCAAACACTTCATATTCCAGAGACGTACGATAGCACTAAACTTAGTATGTTTTGTGCACCCTTCATATAATGGCTCATCAGCATCTTTCAACATATTGTAAAATTTATTAACTCTCTCCCTAGAACCTTGTCGATTTTCGTATCGCACTCCAGGTAATTCTCCAGCTTCCACACCTATTTCAGGCATAGTACCTTCAACTATTTCAGGATCAAACATAGGGAACACGTCATGTAACATGGTTGTCATCCCACTGCAACCTTCATTTATTTGCTCATTATTGTTTTGGGCATCAGCAGCATGGTAAGATGCCTCCCATTTTCTCTCCCCATGAGCATGCCAAATGGTGTAACCTTGGGAAAATCCATAGCTAATCAAATGATCAAATACCATGTTGGGCATGAACATCTTACGCAATCCACATTTTCTACACGGGCAACAAATCGACGAATTTGTAGGACAATTCTCACATGCAAACTTCAAAAACTCCTTGACACCATTGACATATTCTTTTGTATGTCGAGGTTTTTTTATCCAACTTTTGTCCATAGCTTAACTATATTTGAAATATGAAAATAGAACTGAATCAAAATGCAAGATCATCAATAACTTAAAACATAGTATGGCAAATAATATTGAATAATAATTGAATGAGAATGCAAGATCATAAATATTATGTAAAATCTAAAATTTAATTGATATTTTTATTTTATCTCATGATGATATATTATCTAAAATCTAAATTTGTCTTCGAATAGTAATGGAAGATATCGTATGCTCTATTAATGTACAAAGCATTCAAGTGCAATGATTTAGATTAAAGCAAAAAAATTCACAACGGTCGATTAAACATAATGATTCACCAAATATTTGTATTAAATAAATAAAGATTTGAAATATATTACGTAGCAAATATATATATTTAAAATATGAATTTTAGAAGTATATAGTATGCACGAAATTGTATTTTAAGCCTTTTAAAAAGAAACTGATTGTGATATGTTCCTCATTGGGACCATTTTGAGTGTGTTTCAGTCTTTTGGCCATAACTTTGGCTACGGGTGTCGGAATCACACATAAGACCCCAATTCGGAAAGCTCCTTTCGACGCGCACGCTGTCCACATGAGCAGGGCTCGATGTGCCTTTTTTTCGACCTCAGATTCTGCTGTTTTCCCCTCCGAATCACTAGTTTTAGTTATTTTTTACTATTTTTTACTATTTAAATCCGATTTGGGCCGGATTTTTTGCAGATTGCTTATTTTATTTTGAATTTCAATTTAGAGTGACTTCCGAGATTTTGCTATAACAGTCCGGCTTGTGGACTGATTTCGATGATTTGGTTGGATTTTATAATATTCCGTTAAATCCTAGAGACTTTTCTCTCTGGTTTTGGGCGAATTTTCTCCTGTGAATCATCTCATAACTCTAAAATATATATCTTGCTTCCAAAATCCATCAATATCCATCTACAACAATGCCCATAAAAATACTTTTCCAAATTAAACAATTCTCTAATTAACATAATTATAGCAAAATTAGTAAAGTAAAATAGAAAGATTTTGTTTAATTAATACACCAAAAAGATTTAATTAGTTTCTTTTTAAAAGGCTTAAAATATATATATTTGCTACGTAATATATTTCAAATATTTATTTATTTAATACAAATATATGTATTAAATAAATAAAATTAAAAACCTTACAAAACTAAAGTTTAGACTTAATGTAACATATCAAGTGCATGGCCTCTAAGGGAGCACACGAAAACAAAGAAAGGGCTTAAAGTTTTACACTTCCAGACCTAATAGTGCACCTCATCTATTAGCTTAACTATAAATATAGAACAAAATATAAATATGGAACAAAATAACAAGAGAAGTCAGAAGTGGCTGGAGAGGCTTACGAACAGAGTAAAACCGATCGAGGTAAGCTTCCAACAGTTGAAGAGCAGGCTTTGGTTTGCGGTGGAGATGCAGCCAAGCTGAACGGCTGAGCACGAGAGAGACAGAGAGAGTGATGAGCGAGAAAGAGTGAGATGGAAGGAGAGCTCAACGTGAGTGAGATGGAGTGAGATGGAGGAAACATACCGAGAGACAAAGAGGAGGCGCGCGACGGTCAGGGGTGGCTTCGGGTGTCCAGATATGATCTCAATGCAGGTGGTAATGGCATGGAGGAGCTGACGGCTTGCGGAGGAGTCGTGCCAAACAGATGGGTCGTGCTCTGTTTTCGGGTGCCAAAATAGAGATGATTCCAGCTTACAAAGGAGGACTCTCGGAGGCTTTGGGCGGTGGAGTAGTGGCGCACGGCCAAGTGGGCTTCTATTTATGCTGTGACGTGAGGCTTGAGGGATGGTGGTGCAGGAGATGAGTGGCAGTGGTGATGCGCTGGGCTATGGTAGTGGTGATGAGCTGGTCTCGTATGCTGGGCTATGGCAGTGGTGATGCGCTGGGCTGGATGGTGGCAGTGGCAGTGGTGCAGTGGTGATGCGCTGGGCTATGGCAGTGGTGATGAGCTGGTCTCGTATGCTGGGCTATGGCAGTGGTGATGCGCTGGGCTGGATGGTGGCAGTGGCAGTGGTGCAGTAGCCTTGCGGAGGAGCTGAGTGGCAGTGGTGCGCTGGCCGTGCGGAGGAGCTGCGTGGTCTCGTGGGATGAGGAGGAGAAGGTGTTTGCTGGGCTGTGGCAGTGGCAATGCAGTACGTTTGCTGCGTTTGTTGCGTTTGCTGGGCTTGAGCTGAGTGGTAGTGGTGCAATCAATCAAGCGGGAAATTGTTGTGCATGTGAGAGCTGAGTGATCATTAACCCGGGGAGCATGTGGGAGCTGAGTGATCATTAACCCATGTGGGGAGTTGAGTGATCATTAACCCGGGGAGCATGTGGGAGCTGAGTGATCATTAACCCATGTGGGAGCTGAGTGATCATTAACCCGGGGAGCATGTGGGAGCTGAATAATGATTAATCTAGAGAGGAAAAACAGAATCATCGTGCATGGGAGTTCATGGGAGTTGAATAATAATTAATCCAGAGAAAAAGGAAAATCATCGTGCATGTGGGAGCTGAACGATGATTAACTTAAAGATAAAAAATAACTGGGCGGGAAATTATTATGCATGTGAGAAAGCTGTCCGCAAAAGAATCCTAAAAAGTAAAGGATTAAAAGGAATAAAATAATTAATAATAATAAGATTTTAAAAAAATTGATTAAAAGAAATAAAGCTGGTCAAAGAAATGATTAAAAAATTGTGCATGTGGTCAATATGTCCGTAATATTGGTGGCTTTTAAATAATTGCCACCAATTTATATTATATTCCGGCCCCATATTAGTCACGGCGTTTAAATAAACGCCGTTAATATATTTAATGACTCGCCAATGTACTATTAGCGGCGTTTATAAAAATGCCGCTAATTTATATAATGCGACGGCCACGTACTAGCGACGACGCTTATTATAACGCTGCTATTATATGCAATGAGATGACAATGAATTACTGGCGGCGTTTTGATAAACGCCGTTAAATTATTCAAACTTGTGGCGTTTTAATAAATGCCGCTAATTTGTAGATAAGTGCCTCTAATGAGATTTTAAGGACTCGCCAATGTACTATTAGCGTCGTTTAAACAAATGCCGCCAATTTATATAATATGACGGCCACGTACTAGCGACGACGCTTATTTTAACGCTGCTATTATATGCAATGAGATGACAACGAATTAATGGCGGCGTTTTGATAAATGCCGTTAAAGTATTCAAACTTGTGGCGTTTTAATAAATGCCACTACGTTGTAAATAAACGCCGCTAATGAGATTTTCAAGTATCGGCGTTTGACAAAACGCCGGTAGGTGAAAATAGCGACCACCCATTACCGGCGGCTAGTTATGCCGGCAAAAAACCCCCACTAATTAATTAGCGGCGTTTTATGAACAGGTTCTGGCGCTTATCGAACGCCGGTATTAATTATTTTTTTTGTAGTGCATATTAACTTCAAAGAAATATGTAAGTTAATGTGCTTGGTACCTGAAATTTGCATGTGTAAACAACACTGCATTGCTTGAAGAAAGAGAACATTACAGTTAGGTAGAGATGTTATTTTAGCTACCTACCTTATGATATTTTCTTTAATCATTTATCCTAATAGTACAAGTAGTTAAATCTCCTTCAAGACCTTTCATCTCCAAGTAAAAGTTCCCTTCTTTTAATTCCTGATCTTTCAGTGTTAATACACGAGTCCCTAATAATCTTTACTGCTTATAAAATAGTTGGGATTCTACTTGTAATAATCATGATCAACTTCTGCCAATTCTCAATGAAGAATCAACACCTTTGCCAATTCCTGCAAAGAGCCTAGCGATCTCCAACTGGGTATTAGCAAGAATTTCTGTTCTTTTGAGGTCCATTTCTCCTCTCTTTGCCTCCGCTTCAACTCTCATCCTCTCTATTTCCCTCATCGTCTCCTGCCTTGCTTGTTCCGATCTCACCACTACTTCTGCTAGCCAGCGTATGCTCTCGGCTACCTCCGATTCCTCCGGCCTCCTTCTTGATCTCTTCTTCTTTTCCATTTTCATTTTCATCTTTTTGGACCTTGAGTTGTCCTTGTCACTATAAAGGGCTGGTGTGCTACTGTCTGTTTCCATATGGTTCTTGTCCGACACTTGGTCTGATAATTTGGTTCCTGCTCCATCTTCCTGTTAACGTGAAATTAGATTATATTCAAGTAAATTTACCAAAAAAACAGCAGTTCGACATGAGTTATCTAAAGATCCTTGGAATTTTCCAAGTGTTTACTCTACAGTAATATTTCTATTGCAATTATTATAAGGAGCCTCTTAAAATATTGTAACTTCAGGTACCTCCAAATATCAGCTGGCTGAATTATTTACAAGCAATATATGACCCTACGACCTCTTTTTTTTTTTGGAGTTTTCTGCCCAGAGAATGGAATTCTATTCAATTATTGGTTTAAAGTTGACACTGATCTGATAGATTACATGATGCAAATTGTCTGAAAAACGTAAACTAGAAGATGGTGAATTTGAACTCTTGCAACAGAAAAAGACTCGTAGTCCTCACAACTTTAAAGAGTCCTGTATATGAAGAAAAAAACACTAAACGATCTCGAATTGTGACGGGCAACCGGGAGCTAGCTAGCAAATCCTCTAGAACTGGGGAAGGAATATTGGATATGTACGACTACGAGGAGGCCAGGAAGGGCCACCGGTTGTGGTTTTCCCAGTCGCCAAAAAAAAAAAAAAAAAAAAAAAGACCTTCTTTGGAATCCCCAGAAAATTGAAATTGAATGAAGCAACAGGTACAACATTGGCTACAACAAGAATTGAGAAAGAGAAAAATTATATTCTGCACTGACCTTGGCCACCCTATCAATAGTACCATTGGATCCATGCGAGTTTTGAGCAACTCCAAGTTGCGGAGGTAGAGGTGGAGGTGGAGGTGGTGGTTGCACCGCTACTGGGGATGGCTCTAGCAACATTAAAGGAGCATTAGGCGGAGGCGGATGAGACGCCGGAGTCGGAGGAGGTAGTGGTGGAGGAACTTGTAATGGACCACTTCCACGCAGCAAAAGATCGAGACGTGGGTATAGTGGCCATGATGAGGGATCAGCAGTGGAAGACTCTGACCGATACCTTTTCTTCATTGACTCAATCTTGTTCTTGCACTGTGTCTGCGTCTTGGGCGACTTGGTACAATTGGCACGCGATGAAACATGGTGCGCAACATCTTCCCAGTCATGGCCCTTGAGCTTGGCTCGGTTTCGGAGAACCCATTTGGTTTCATAGGCTTCAAGAAGGCATGAAACTGCTCCTTCACTCCACTCATCTCTTTTCAATCTATCACTGCTACCACCAGTAGCAGCAGCAGCAGCAGCAGCAGGAGGAGGCGGCGTAAACGGTTTTCTTGGAGAGTCTTCCTTAATGGTGGTGGTGGTGGTGTTGTTGTTAGGGAGGAGAGATGAGGTTTCTTGGTTAATTTCTTTGTCCATTTCTCCCCATGCTAAAACTTTTACCCTTGTTTAGCTGTTAACATGTATAACCCTCAAAAAAAGTTGAAGCATATAACTGCAAGAGAGAGAGAAAGAGAGAGAACCACTAGCATTAGAGAGAAAAAGAATGGCTAGTATTGGTGCCCACCCAAAAGAAGAGAGAGAGAGAGAGAGAGAGAGAGAGAATAGCATTAGATCAGAAAGGGGAGGAAAGGTTAGGGTTAGTGGGCAACCAAGAAAATGGCTCACTTTTGTCAAATGAGTTAATGATGTTAACCTCCCCAAACTTTTATTTTTCACTTTTTGGGGTGGTGTTATGTGATTGTGGGTATGTTGGTTTTATTGCTGTGGTTGAGTTATCTTGGCTGTTAGCGTTGATATGAAGCCAACCAAGACATCCACTTGGGCCTATGAGGGCGTGGGAGGTGGTGCTGGTGGTGGCCATTCACGTGGGTCTGTCACCCACTCCATCCCCATCACCCAAATTCACCACCACCATCATCTCCTCCTCCTCCACCAGCCAATGTGCTTAATTGCTACCTTCTCTCAACCTCAGCTTGCCCTTTTGATCGATCCCCCTTCTGATCTCTTTCCCTTTCTTTTTTTCCTTAGCTTTGCTTTTTGCCTTTTTATGTGCCTTTTTGAAAGTGTTGGTGGATTGATTCATAACCACTGGAGTCAAATGCTAATGGCTGATCTCTAAATAACATGTTCTATTTGGCGCATTGATTCTGCCTCGCCAATCCATTATGCATGGTGGCCAGTCATAATATGCCATATCAAGTGGTGATCAACAAATTGCCTAGTCCTTTGATCATGACAAATCCCCCCCCCCAAACAAAAAATACTACATAACACTGTTTAACTAGCCTGATCTTACTTTGTCTTTTTCATTTATATCACTTTCAACTTCATCTAAAATGTTTCCTTAGGCATGATATAAGCAACGACAACAAGACATTAGAGCACGAGTGGATTAACAGTCCAACAATGGATATGGTAATTTGCCTGACAATTACTTGCACTTTCAAACTCATCCATAAGTTCGAGAAAAATGGAAGAAACAGTATAGGACAACAGAAACAGCACTTAACGTGGCCCCAAAGTACCACCTGGTAGGCCTTGTCACTGTTCAGTGATAAAGTCTATGGTTTGGATAGACAGTTTAGATTGAGATGAGATGAGATGTTTTGAATAATAATTGAATACAATATTGTTAGATATAATTTTTTAGTATTATTTTTATTTTGAGATTTGAAAAAGTTGAATTGTTTATTATATTTTTGTATAAGAATTTGAGAAAGTTATAATGATAAGATAAGATGAGATGAGATAAGATAATATAAGATGAGATGAGAAGGTTTGTGTATCCAAACCCAGCCTAAGGAAAACTCCGCCAAAACAAAAGATTTGGCATATATATATATATGTATGTGTTTTCATATTTTAGGCTCTTTCATGTCATTGACTTGTGTGCAGATATAAATCATGAAATTGTAACAACGAATATTTTCTCAGAATTGAGAAAAAAGGATGTGGGGAAATTACCTAGATCGACGATCATTAAAAAGATCGAAATCAAGAGCACATGGTCATGCATTGGCAAGCGGCCTTTGAGAGGTGGTTGAAAAGTAGAGGTAAAATAAAAATAGGAACGAGAAAGTGGTAGGCTTTTGACGATAGTGCCTTGATTTTCTTTAGACTACTTTAGTGTTTAGTATATTGTTAGTGACAATGCTGACAAATATTAGACCAAGTAATGATGAAGACTGCATGATCACTTGTGGAATCTGATTGGAGCTTGTGATGGGAATAAATGTACAAAGCATAATGAAGAACCATTTGCACTCAATCTTCACAGAATTAAGTTCAAATCTTATTGATGGGATATAATCAGATCATAGTGAAATTACTAGCTAATTAGAGGTTGATCTTTTTCTTAGGTGGACCGATTTTTACTAATCAAAACTTAATAAATTACATAAAGTAGAATTAGTCATCACGATGTGCTCATTCCCAGCCTACCCAAAAGGTGAAAAGAGAGTCCATTTACTTATAGCTAGCTAGTTAGCTTGTTTCTTTGTGGGTCGGATCTAGGATCCTTTTGAGTCTATATACAAGTAAAGTTCGATTTAATTCATTAGGAAAATCAAGGGTAGCTATTAGTTTTTGATTTGGACAGATGGGAATTAAGTTTCAAGGAGTTTGGTGGAAAATAACCTACCGGGATATACAATATGGTAGTAGTTGAGAAATCCTTTTTTAGTGTTGGTTTTAGATTACTTTCCTTTCTGATTCTTTCTGGTTTCTCTCCATTCTTTCATAATCTGTGTTTGGGAACACTTTTTCTCTTCTATCTTAAATTTTCTTGATCTTCTTCGATCGGTCCAAGAGTGTTTCAGCCAACCCGAGTGTGATATGTGATAAGGGTTTCTATGGTCATTTGAAGTGGGACAATGGTATGGTTACCTATGAGTCAGGTGCAAATTGTTACTGTAATTATTTTGTATAAAAAGGAAGATTATGATTTTATGGTACAAGTAAAATATAAGATATAATCAACCAAAATCTTCTTATAAAAAGGAAAAAAGAGTCAAAAGTCTACGATTAGAAAGTAGAAACTTTACTCTAAAAAATGCGAAGGCAAATGGCTGGACAGTACTTAACCAAAATAAGCACCTCCAAAGATATGAAAATTGAGATTCCAGCTGATGATGGACACTAGACTCTGAATCCACAGCCCCACCCCAAGAGGACTTTTGACCAGAATTTGTATACCCATATATAATAATGTAGAGTTGATTGATGCAGACAGTAACGGTTGGCATATTGTGGCTTTCGGCAGACAAGTCATTTGCGGTTGAATTTAATGGAACCAAAGCATAGAAGGCCATCGCCTGGTGAACACAACATGGTTGGTTCTATACTTAAAAGTTCCCAGATGCTGATTATTGAATCACAAGTTAAAAGCCAGAGAATAGAAAGATAACAGCATCTTGGGCATACAACAACATGCAGATGCCCTAATCCAGACCGACCCCATGCAAGTCCGCTTAGTGAGTGAATCCAACCCTTTTTCATTAAAGTTTTGCTAGTAATTACAAGTTGGTGTGCTAATGCACAACGTATTATAGGATCCATTACGATTATAAAAAAAAAAAAAAGAGTAAAAACACTACTATTTTTTAAGAGTCTTGCTAGCATGCCGCTCTGCTTTGATCGTTGGGCATGCATGCCAGCACAAAGTTGTTTTTATATTTTTATCTTCTTTTCTTTTTTGCATTTTTTTAATAATTTTAAAAAATAAAAAAAATATCAATACACTAAAAATCATTTTCTTAATTATTAAGTAAAATAAAAATTTAAAAATTTAAATATATAAGTGATCAAAATGAAGGAGCAAACTCAGGCGACATACTAGTATTTTCCATTTTTTAATGCTAATAATGCTTTCACATAGTGATATGTTTAGCTGTATCAATGAGCTTATAAATATATTCTTCCCTTCTGACTTGTAAACAGGAGATTAGAGTTGATTCAGATGAGACTCAGATCAGTACCATTTGATCTCATACTATGAGAAAAGCATTATTTGTCCTAACAACATGCATGTTAAGCTTTTCAAGCCCAAAAGGTTGCCACTTAACCAAGTTGTGCAGCAATGATGCTTGAGCTTCCAGTTCTATACCAAGTTTCTTTCCCACCCAGTTCGTACCCTGACCGACCACTGATGATAACTGTGATGAACAGTACATTTGTATGATCCATCTCTGTCGTCACCTGTTATCCTTCAAAGACTAATGATAAATTACTTGTCACGCCAGCTTCGCTGCATCAATCTATTACAAGTTGCTATGGTCGTCGCCAACCAGTTTTGACCAGTACGTTCCTTTTTTATTGGATTTTCTTTCTTCTCTTTGCTTTTTGTCATAAGTTTTGGCGAACATCAGGCCAAGAGATACAATTCGCCTCGTTTGGATTATGAACTACTAATTTCATTTTATCATTATTATATATTTTTAAATTACTAAATAAAATATAATAAATAATTTAAATTTTTTAATAAAAATAATATTAAAAAAATAATATTTTATTTAACTTTTAACTTTCATCTCATCTCATTCTATACAATTATCCCCTAAATTTAATATTGTTCTGAATTGCCCTCTACAAAAGCATTATCCGGTTTTAACTTTATAAAACTTATTTTAATGTCATCATGTCTTGCGGTATTACCAAGATTATATTTGGATACAGAAACGATTTCATCTCATTTTATTTTATCTTATCGTATTATTATATTTTTTAAAATTTTTACATAAAATATGATAAATAATTTAACTTTTAATCTCAAAAAAATAATAATATTAAAAATAATATTTTAATAATATTTTATTTAAATTTTAATTTTTATCTAAAATTATTTTATTTCATCTCAAAACGAAAGATAATAGAACAGCTATTACCACGCATTTAATGCAAAGGAAAGCAAAAATTATTAGTAAAACATTTTTTAAACATTTAGAAACTGTAACCCAATTAAGTTTTTGCCACTAAAACTAGAGAAAACCTTCCAGCAGGTGTCTCCTATATCGGAAGCCAATACCAGCTCACCACGTGTGCGGTAGATGAAGATGCGATAGAGATGCGCAAACAGGGAATAACTCTTCCATCCTTCTCACTCCCACGAAAACACTACCTCTCTCTCTACTCTCTCGCCGAACGATCCCTTGCCCTTTCCAGCGTCTTCACCAGTCCTCCCAACCCCTTCTGCCAAAAAATTCATGGAAGAAGTTTGGAAAGACATCAGCTTAACCTCTCTTCAAGATCACTCCAGCAACACCCTCTCCTCCATTACCACCACCCAAAACCCTGCCTTTTGTGCTACGATTCTCCAATACTTCTTGGCTCGGCCGTACAACAAAGAGCCACCAACAAGAGGCGCGTCATCATCTGGCACCACCAAGCCTTCATTGGCCATGGAGACCAATTTCTTGGGTTCTCTAATGCCAATTCCAGCAACTATTCTAAACTTGAATTCCGGTTCTGATTTTCCATACTTTGAAATCCGTACTGCAGTTGATGTTTGGGATCAAGAGAGCGAGAGAGCAGAGAGAGAGGGAGTGTTTTCATTCGAGAGAGCGAGAGAGCAGAGTAGGTAGGGAGTGAGAGCATGTGGAGGAGGATTTGGAGGGTGAGCAAGAGTTTCCATTTCTGCCATTATTGTTGATTTTGCCTGTTGATGAACTCATGGTTGAGGGGAGGGATAAAGAGAGAAAGAGACCAAATGGAGGGAGGGAAAAAGAGTTAGGAACCTGGAAGTGGAGATGTCTGCGTGTTGACCCGCCTAGGTCTTCGCATAAATGTTTTGTTCCCTCTGTAAAACTCGGTCTCAAACTCTATCTTACTTTGTCTTTGTCCGGTAACGACGATATAAAGGAAGAGAAAACCGGTTATGATGTTTGGAGAGGGAAGGAGTGAGATGAGTACACAGAGGGAGAGTGTTCGACTCAGGAAGGAGACATTTGGTCTGGAGCTCGAGCGGGAAGGGGAGAGAGCAGAGTGATCCCTACTATGTGTGTTACACAGTTTAAGATGGACAACCTACGTGACAGCTCGCAATTCGTCTCCGATAAATGCTATTTATAGGTGTCACTGGCCCGAAGAAGAACTCCAAAACTAAACTACAAAACATATCCGAAAGGATATAGGAAAAGTTTTTTTTAGAAGATGCACAAACTTTTGAAGGATCAGTCTGAAATAAATATATATATATATATATATGTTGATTGATTGGGTTCCTCTGACTGAATCGCTGATTCTGTACAATATTCTTATTATTGTTCCGATCGGCCAATATGGTAACGCAATGCAATTATTATTATTATTATTCCCTTGCTTCCATTGGGTTGGCTAGCTATGCCTAATTATGCCGAAGCCATTACCGATACATCATCATGTAAGGATGCAAGTCAATGCCTTCGGTCTAGAAATGCATGCCAACAAGTTGTACCATTCTTCTTTCTACCAACCTATATATTTATATATGTATGATTGGTGGTGTCCAGTTTTTCCTTTGAAATAGCCTCGATGTGAAGCTGGCTGGCTGTTATTTAAAAGAGAAAATATACAACATATATATACTGTAGGACATTCGCATGTGATTGGAATGATTGATCAAGGAGTTGAGTTCTCCGGGAGATGACAGAAGTGAGTCATTAACTGAACATAGAAAGCATTATTGGTTGACCCAAACCCCATAATTCAACTTTTGATCAAGCTTTATAAGATGTCAAAACATTTTCACGAACATCAGAACCAATAGTCGTTTGACTACCGAGTTTGTACAGCAACCAGCATGCTCTGTATTTTGTCTTTGAGCCTGTGCCTTCGATTTCATCTCCATTCATTTGAAGTATGGGATAATGTGAGATTGCTGGAGAAGCTCAAATCCTCTTGATCCCACTTGTTTAGAAATATACATTGTATATTCGTTTATATTCGAAGAATCAAGGGTTTAATTTTTCCAAGAAAAACACAAAGTCACCGGTGGTGACCTACAAGATCAAATTAAAATGTAATAATTATTATATTATAAGGGTATAGCATTAAAAGTCCTTTAGTACTGAAAGGGGAATTGAACTAATAGAAGAAAAATGACTATCATGTCATTATATTTCCAAATAGAGCATGCCGTTTAGACAACTTTCGAAGCTCACGAAATGTTGGGATTCCAAGAGTTAAAATTAAGGAGTAAAGAAGTGAAGGCTAAGCTGTCGAATCAATGGATCGGACGTGACATTGGTCCGTGGCAAACCATCTTGGCTCAAAAATGAAAAAATGATGTCATTCTCCTCCTTGTTGCAACACAAGACCAAAATCGATTTCATTATCAGCAAATTGGAGGCCAAATGAAGGGAAAGTGGCAGATTTTAAAGTTTTTCTTCTGGTAGAAAGATACAAATCGGAGGAGGAATTGATCATTTACAGTAAACAGGAAAACAATAAGAAAAGGATGAAGAAGCTCTATTCTCTATTATTATTCATCTAAAGCTAAACAATGAAATCAAAACCAAAGCTTTATACGTAGTATTAACAGTAGTACACCTTTAGACATACCATCACAGAAAAACACAGCAAATTTCACGCACACTCTTGTTGATTAAGCAATGAATCAAACCGCTCGTCTCTCACCAAACACCCATTGTTCCCACCGTACAACACCTTCAGAAGTGCCACCGCCTTGCTCTTCCCCTTTGAACTTCCATTCTCCGCCACGTCGGTTATTCCCTCCACCACCAGCATCCCTTTCTCCCTCACTTCCCTCCCTATCCTCTCCCTTCCGCACCTCACCAAATTCAAAAGCGCCCCCACCGCGTTCTCCTTTACTCTCATGCTCGACCCCGTCGCCCCGTCCAATAAATCCACCAATACCCCGACACCCGATACCTTCCTAAATGCCTCTTCGCTCTCCTCGCACCCCGCGACCTGCGCGATCACCGCCGTCGCGTCCTCTACAACTCCGGTAGCAAATCCTTTCAGTATCAGGGAAAACAAGGGCCCGACACCCCCCAGATCAATAACCGTCTTGCGATTCAAAGGGTAGAGTGAGATTCCAAAAAGAGCTTTGAGCGCGTCCTTTACAGATCTGACGGAGGAACTGGAGTGCTTTATTATGTCGATCAAGGAATAGATGATATCCCGTTTGGATCCAATGATTGGACGGTACTCGTCGTCGATTAGGAGGCTGTGGAGAGTGGCTGCGGATGACTGGACAGCGTAGGCGTAAGAGGATGAAGCATGGTGGCGGAGCACATGGGAGAGAGCGTCCAGGAGGCCGCGCGTGGACATGAGGACAGCGCGGGAGGAGATGGAGAGGTTGAGGAGGGTGGCAGCGGCGTCGTCCTGGGCGGCGTGGGCAGAAGAGTAGAGGGTCTCAGCGAGGTAAGGTACTGCGCCGGCGTCAGCGATAATAGGGCGGGTATCGGCATCGAGCTTGGTCATGAGGCGGAGCTCGCTCAGGGCCTCGGCTCGGGTCTGTTCCGACACAGAACTCAGCTTGGTTATCAGGGACCGCACGGTACGATGCTTCACCTCCATTTTGTTCGAAATCGAAAGCAGTATCTGAAAAAATACTGTTGTTGTCTGTAATTGTATACCTGCTCTCTCTCTCTTGATGTCTCTCTTCTCTTGTCTATCTAAAGAGTAATGACACAAGGTACATTTTACGATACGTTTTTACAAGTAAAATGAGATATTTTTGTAAGATGTTATTATAAAAATATAATTATAATGAAAAGTATTGCCTGTCTATCGTTTTTCCAATCTAAATACTCTGAATAAAGTTCTCGAACGTGTGAAAGCGAAGGTACAGCGGAAAGGCGAGAGAGATGCCTTGCAATTGGATTTTCGTTAATGTCAAAGGCCATCTACCTAACTATTCTCAATGACGAAAATGCCCTTCTTCATCTTTCCAACCAGAATTATTTATTGTTATTAGTATGTTACTATTTCTATTATTATTATTATTGTTATTAAATAATAATACTAAATCACATATTATTATCATCTTTCCAACCAAAATAATAAATCACATATTAATTAAATAGAAGTATGTGATATAATACTTTCACGTAGAATTTCTCTTTATTTTCATGAACACACAACATAAATAAGATTTTAGCAAATAGCAACAATGAAAAATTAAAATTTAAAAAAAAAAGAAGAAAAAAAATAGCAGGTGATAAAGACGATCAATTATATTAATTGCAGGGAAGAGAGCATATGAGAATTGAATTTTTCTATATATATATATATATAAATAGATAATAAGCCGAAATGGTCTAATATCAGACTACATGTCAACCACGAGGGTTTTGAATTCAACACCCGTACCTTTTCTTATAATTTAGGTGTTATATGTGTATATACGATTCCTCCAAATTGAAAATGTCATTTTATAGCAGTTTGGACAGCTGGCATTGATTTATGGTACTTGCGTACAGGCACTCATACATTCATTGGGCCAATAACGTCCTTATCCACTTGTACATGATTTCTAGGAACATCTGGGAAAATTATACCAAACAATCCTATTTTATGAGATTTCTGAACAATTCAAAAGATATATGATAACATGTAGTAGTCAATTAAGGATGTCCAAGTAACCCGAACATGATTTTGCATATATGCAGGCTCTTGGAAACTGCTGCAAAAGTAGGACTAGGAGGAGGCTTTTAATTGGAAAGCTTTAATTTTTAACTTCTTTAATTTCTGGGTAACCATGGCACAATTCCATCGGTTGAGGAACGCTGCGAGTCGAGAGTAGTCCGTAAAATAGCCATATATGTGACAATTAATGTTAATAGCATCAAAACGACTGCTGCTGTTTAGCTTTCTCGATCGGCCATCAAACCCAAGAAAATGGAGCCAGAAAACGTAACAAAAAAGACTAGGAACATTAGTCATTGGCAAGGCAAAGTTGACAAATTCCGTCTACTTATTTATTGGCTGGGATCTTTAATTTGTTAATCACTCCATGGTCAAGACAACCACTGAATTGACATATATATGTGGGTGCATATATTGATTTATGACAAGCCAAGAAATTCAATAATATAAGAAAATTATTTATTTGTGACTAATTATTTGTAACGAAATGATGATATCCTATTAAAATAAATCTATTTTCTTCGCAAATAGTCATTCTCATTATAAATAATTGGTTACAAATATTTATTTTTCAGCTTAAAACCATGATATGACTTATATATATATATATATGCATCTGTTATGTTTTATAAGTAATGCTCCTTAGTCCATGTGAGCAGCGAAACATACAATTAATACAGTTTCAAGCACACGCTTCAAGCCTTCAACCTGTGTACAAGTACTACTCTTAATTAGGACACAATACATACAGTTTGATCATCGTGTAGGTTTACAGAATGATCTGCTTGAGAAACACAATTTGAAACTCTTTTTTATGGGTTTGAATCCAACATTCACATGATCCGCAGGTTTACACTACAACTTTATACACATGATCCGTAGGTTTACAGATCCGTAGGTTTACACTACAACTTTCTATACATTATCCGCAGGTTTACACTACAACTTTCTACACATTATTCGCAGGATTACACTACAACTTTCTACACACTATCCGCAGGTTTACGCTACAACTTTCTACACATGATATGATGTTTTTTTGACTTGATCTATTTGCCTGAAATTTCTGACCTTTACAAACTCGTATCTATCATTATCATTTTTCATATGTTTAACGTTCGCCAAGTCAAATTTAACTTGTGCAGACCAAAGCATAAATATTTCCTGATCTCGCAAATATATATATACACAAGACCCATGCATGCAGCTACTAATATGTCCGTACTGATCATGATTACGATTGTAATGTCATCAGAGGGATCATCCCGATTACTTCAACGTGTATCCTGAGACCTTTGAAACATGAGCTTGAAATATCTTGCTGCTGCACGCACATGATCATCTGTTATGTTAATCTCAGATTTACAGACGATAAATGTGCTCAAAGCACGAGGTTTAAAAGGTTACTAAATACAAAAAATTTTATTTATCATTTTCACATCACATATTATATATAAGTTTTTTATTTGTTATCTTACGAAATATGTAGTGAATAGATAATGGGTAGAAGAAATAAATTAGTTCTTGAAGAATAAAATAAAAATAAAAATAAGTGGGATATGAAAATGATGAATAGCAAACCTCTTAAATATATTTGCATACAATTTAGTTGTTCCTAATATATTATAAAGTAGCTGTAATTTTTTTAAACTGGGTCATTCACTCTGATGGAGTTCTAAGAATCTAAAATGTGAAAAGAAGAAAGAAAGAAAGAAATAAATAAATCCAATGTAAAGTTTTTGGATATTATTAGTGTTCGCATTGGGAGCTCCTGTCGGGATTTTTTTTTTTAATTTTTTGATTAAGAAAATATTTTTTAATATGATGTAATTTTTTTTTAAATATTAAAAAAATGTATTTAAAAAATGAAAAAAAAAATACTTATCAAATACACTAGCGGGAGACTTGAAGGATCCAAAGGTTTTTTTTTTTTTGAAAGTGAGAAAGAAACTATCCAACATTAATTCTTGGGCCAGGCCCGTCCGGTCATGCCACAATGAGGCTGGGGCTGCCTCGTGACTCATGAGGAGAAGATAAACATCCTCTCGATTTTTAACGTACGTAGAAACATTTTATGTAGTTAAAAATATTGAATGTTTAATAATTTAAAGTGATACTTTCAAACTTCAAATAATTATTTTAAAAAAAAAAATTATGTGCTTTTATCACGACAACATGTATCACTTCTACCGCTCGACGTTTTCTCAACAATTAATACTTCTTCATTAGCAGATGCATTTACCATCACAAAACATTACTACACACCTCATTTATTGTATTTTATATATATATAAAAAAAAATCTAGTTATAAGCGATTTTGCACACTAATATTCGTATCCATTCAATATAATTGGTTAGAAAGTAAATTTTATTAAAAATAATACTAATTTAAATTTAGAATATGAAGATAACAGTATTAATATACAAATTGATATGCAAACTTGATTCTATATAACAAAACTCATATATAAATTCAGAGAGGAAAAGCAAAAACAAATTGACCGCAAAACATTTGGAAGTCGTGCAAAATACAACCCGTGACTATGTACCTTA
>QEOT01001423.1:31309-49793 GCA_003123785.1 Pterocarya stenoptera
AAAAGAGTTTTACCTTCCTGATAATTACAGGAGAATTGCCAATCGGATCAACATTTTTCACAGGGCCTTTCTCCTCAGGATAGAACTTCCTTATAATTTTCTCATGCTGATCTGGCTTAATGTAGAAAAATGGAAAGGCAGCTGGATATCCGCCAGGTCCCAAATTTGGTAGTGGCTTTACAAATACGTGATCCGGCTCTGCCATCAAAATGTATCTGCATCATAGTAGACAAATGGCCTTTTAAACCTTATGCAGGTATGTAACCTCATTTCAGATCCATAAATTTACGGAACTCACTCTTCCTCTATTTTAGCCTTTTCCAGCCATTGCACAAAGGCCCACGGTCTATTTAAAACAATGTATCCCTGAGACATATATGAAACTTATGTCAATAATGTACATGTTTAAACAATCACAATCAGATATAAATTCATTACCTCCACAGATCTGATCAACAGAGAAAGATGATAAGAATATTTAAGCAGGCTTTCCAACCAATAGCTTATAAGGACATAAACAAAACCACATGTATAGAGATGCAAGGTTTATACTTCATATGTGAATCTATCTTTAGTTGCTCGGTGTTTGCAGTAGTTATGGAAGGGAATGCAATGTTCAAACAAAGTCAATAAGGAGTTTAAACACAAATCATTTAAAAAGCTAAAAAGTTGTTAGAACTCCAACAATACTTTTACTCCATAAAATGCCACGCGAACAAGTCATGACATACAAGCAACTTACTTGAGCACATAGGACTAAGTAGCATGGTTGAAAGTTTTAAGTCTATTCCAACTAAGTTTTTTTTTTTTTTTTTTTTTTTTAAGTACAAACAACACATCATTACCACTGCTATTCCAACTAAGTTCATGTTAAGATATTTTAGAATTAGAGAGATTATTCAAGAAAGCTGATCACGATGATTATCACACATACCCCATACTAAAGTTTGCTAATGAGAACATAATATGGTGCAAAACATATACAAAAGTAGGTGACTCCTAAAAATATGTTTTACATAGACAGAAGGTAGGCTAAGATCTTCAAACCATAAAAAAGGACAGGAATTATAGAACAAAATCAGAAATTAAGCAGCTGAAAATTATAGAATTGCAAGAAATCTCACCCTATCCATTCCAGCAGGAAGAGGATCAACCACAACAGTAGGAATCTCATTCATCAAGTTGTCAGGATTTCCTGAATGCAAAATCCGAGTGAACCCTCCCATCTCCGATCCTGGCAAGTCCTTCTGCTTCTTGTACCAGAAGTACATAATGCGACACTGCCATTTGTTGTAAGGAGCATCAGTGGCTGTTAATGCAACATGGAAGAGTAGCTTGGCATTCTTCGGTTTCCTCACATTCTCTGGCATCTCAATAATGGGGTCAAATGATAATGCACCATCCGTATCAATAGGTGCCCATTTCCCTAAAGATCTATGGTCAAATATCATTGTTAACAAATTATATGTTGCAAAGAAAACCCCAAGAGACAATATTATCAGCAATATTGGTGAAGCTCGTCCCATGGCCTTCCTTCCACTCATACTAGTTAAAATAGTATCAAAATCCCAAATATCTCTAGCTCATAAGAGCCCAAGTTTCATATTCAAAACAGCTTCAAAATGAGACCCCTCAATTCCATTAAACTTTTCCCGATTTCCAGCTACAAAATGATAAATCCACAGAATCCAACGATATTTAGCAGCAAGAAACCTGTAGTAAAACAAGGACAGAAGTTAATATGATGCATGGCAAACTAAGGCAAAATAGGTTCACCTTTGATCTAGAGGAAAGATAATTTTGAACCATAAAAAAGCAAAATTTTCATCAGTCAGATTAAAAGATATACAAATATAGACCTATTAACCCATCCCAACTCCAATTCAACTTCCATTAGATTTGAATTACCTTGTAATCTATGCAAAAGTGAGTACAGAACGTCAAATTGAAATCATCAAACCATCCCTTCCTATAGAATCTATACATAACTTCTTCCTTATTTTTTATTTTTTTAAAAAAAAAATTCAGGGAACCTCTCCAAGACAGGGCCTTTCAGACCCATCCCTGCAGAGTAAACCCCTGTTCCGTGCACCGCACCCTCGAAAGTCTCCGTACTCCCTACACGAAACTGGTTAAATCGCTGACTTTTTACCAGGAGATGTGTCCTGAAATGATTGTTTGCACCCATGAGGTGTTGAAGCTTGGACCTTAAAAGGAGTGATACTCCAAAACCAAAGCCTTCACCACTTGGGGCAATTCCTTGGGGTTCCATAAATAAAATTTCATAACAAAACGATGGAAATGTTTATATTCAAGATCAAAACGTTGAAAAGGATTCATCAAACCTATAAGATCCATTACATGCCCCAAATTCACCACTAATTCCAGACAAAAATGCAGTCACACAAAACGGTTCTCCGTAGTTTAGGAAAGAACCAGAAAATTCAAAGTCTTCCAAAGCTATATACAGACATGTGGAAGTCAAATTAAATGCCAAGTTTAAAATAAATAAATAAAAATAAAAAGGGACGAATTGAGCTGCTGCAAATTGGTCATAAACTCGAATCAAATACAACTAAACAAAAATTCATTAGATGAATTCACATAAAAAGCAAACTAAAAAAAATTAACGAATTCCGAGTCAAACTAAATTGAGACGTCAAAGTAGATAAAAAAAAAAAAAAAAAAAAACAAGAGAGAAAGCAAATTGCAAAAGCTCTACCAAAAGAGACCATATGGGTACCCGCGAAAGCTTCAGAAATCACCAAAAATGAACAAAGAACAAACGAACAAAACCCAAAAACGTAAACGAGCGCTGAGTTGAGAAAACTCAGGATGATAGTGAGTGTAAGAGCAATAGCATTGAAGAAAATGATGTTGCACTAAGCATTTTATGACCAGATGTGGATGCTAAGGAGAGAAGGAGTGACCCTTGACGTGTGCGCAGAGGCAGAGAGATTCGAAGACGGGATTTGGATCCATGGACTGAGTAAGATTTGTGCGTCTTCTTCCGGTGGAGGGGGTTTCTGACCTTTTAAACCATGTACTTGTGACGGGTTGTTTGGTCAAAGCATGGAATAATGAACTTCAATGATATTAATTAGTTTTTACTTTGTACTTTCCGCTCTTAACAAAATTCTATTTTTGTAATCTATTATTTTCAAATATTTCTACACGGAGGTAATTAAATCTGAATTATTTCATTAAAAATAATTAAATTGTAAACATCACAATAATAATTTTAGAAATTTATTTATTTATTTTATGTCGAAAATCTCTCTAAGACAAGGCCTTTCAGACCCACCCTTATAGAATAAATGACGGTCTTGTGCACTGCACTTTCGAAGTTATTCTACACGAAATTGATTAAATCGCTAACTTTTCATCATGAGGTATGGTTCTAAATGATTATTTATTTCTATGAAATGTTGAATCTTAGACTTTGAAAAGAATGATACTCCAAGACCAAGACGTTCATCACTTAAACCACCCCTTGGAGTGATAATAATTTTCGAAAAATAAAAGATCTAAGTCTAATTCACAAGTTATTGGATTTTACGTTTTCATGCCTTCTACGCGAAAAAATAGAAAGGAGATTTTCATGTTTTGGTGAAACTTTTAAGGGAATAAAGGTACAGTTGTTAATTTTATTATATGTTTTATATGCTAATATGGCATAAGTCAAATTTATTTTATAATAAAGAAATTACGATATGATGAAACACATTAAATCACAGAAATGTAGAAATCTTATTACGTAAAATTTATATATAGATCAAATATTGTTTTATTTTTTGCCAAAAAGACATATCATATGGGTTGTTGTATAATTATCTAAGTGTTGAAAAATATGTGTATTTTCAGTCACTGACAAATTTGATTCTTAGGTAATATCCTACATCTAATAATATAATAGATAAAATTGCTAGAAGAGGGAGATTTTATAATAATTATTAATTATTACGGGTCCTGCTGGCTGCTATGTTGTCCGATAGCATTGACCACAAAAGTGATCCATTTTGATGCCCGCACATGTCCTAAGGTTTGTTCAAATATTAAGGTAATTTAAGAAGATTTGAGTTGATATGTGAGTTGTAATATTTTTTAAATCTCATTAAAATATATTTAAATATATAAAATAAATTAAAATATGTATTTAAATGTATGTAATAGATTGAGATAAATTTTTTTTTTTATATATAAAAAAGTAAAAAAATAATGGTTACCGTCAGTTATTAGTTTGAGATAGAATTCACGGCCGAACATACCCTAAATGGGCCGCCTCCGACGTTTCTAATTCAAACCCAATCAGCCTTTCAGGTTGACCCGTAACCCATTCTCCTACTCTGCTGAAGGTCAAACTCCATTTTCCACTCATCGGACGGCATGCATACACACGCACAAATCAACCTCCTCCTTACTGCACATGAATCTCATCCCCCAGCCTTGATACTTTTTACGAGGGACAAGGCTCTGCCCGCCTGGGCGGCTATATATTCTCTCCCTCTCCCTCTCCCTCTTACGGACACACAGGACATTGCAAACGGAGCGCGATGGCGGCGTCGAAACCGCTAATTAAAGTGGCTGCTCTTTGTGGGTCTCTTCGTAAAGGATCCTACAACCGAGGCCTCATTCGTTCCGGTACTCCCTCTCCCACTGTGTTTCGCATTCTTTGGGTTTACCTTTTTTTGTTTTGTTATTGGTATTCGGGCTTTGATCGGGTGTGGCTGGTTGCCGGTTGGCTTCATAGCAATCGAGCTAAGCAAGGGAATCGACGGCTTGCACATCGACCACATAGACATAGCGCCGCTGCCGATGCTCAACACTGACTTGGAAGTTGATGGAACATACCCGCCGGCCGTCGAAGCTTTCCGCCAGAAGATAAAAGCGGCCGATAGCATCCTCTTCGCCTCTCCCGAGTACAACTACTCCGTCACCGGTACTTCCTTCCTCTGTCGCATTATTTTTTCGATTTACTTGTCTATATTCGAGGGCGGTTCTTCGAGGCGCCTGTGATGTGATACAGGCAGAATACTCTGCGATATTGTTTGTGCAAAGAACCTAAACTTGATTGCTATGTAATCAAGTTGTCTACCTATCAAAAAATCAATTTGTTAAAATCTTGATATTTAAATGAATTTTCAATTGAGATGCTATTGTCTAGAATCTCTTGTTAGTGTGCTGTTTACGAAAAGGAATTAAAGATGGAGCAGAAAAATGGCTGGGGACACAACAAGCAAAATGGAACCTTTTTCTTCTTTTTTTATCTTGTGGTTGAAAAAAAGGTGCCCTGTTCTTAGGTATAATGGGTTGAGGTGGCAACTGGGGCCAGTCTGAACTGGGCATCAATAACGACTCAAAACTGGAAGTTGAATAGCTGACTTCAGTTTGGATTTTTATATTTTATTTGCATGGAACCAGCTTTCTTTGCCAATTGAGACGGCCGATCTTGCATTTTATTTAGCTACAACTGGCTCTTAATTGTTATCATTGTTGTTATTGCTGCTACTGCTGTTATTATTATAGCGATGGTGGTGGTGGGGTCATTTTATTGCATTTTAAGTCTACCCAAATTCTTTTAAGTGTTCTGTTACGTTGTATTTATTTTGGTATGCCTTGGGCAGGATGTCCAATCTGTTTGCAAGTAGCAGGACGTGGTGAACAACTAATAGAAATGTTATCAGGATCGTTTTCAACCTTGAACTGAAACAACAAACAAATGGAAAGTTTTTAGAAAATATTTGTACTAAAAACATGTTATCATGAAGTCTCAATCTAACTCAACTAAGCTTTAGTCCAACTGGTTGGACTTAAGTTCACTTAACTCCACAATTCGGTTTTCAACATCATCTGTGTTTGTGCGTGTGCATGTCTTACAGAGAAAAAGGAATTATACGTTCTGTAGAAATCCAATAGTTCAAGTGATGAAATTGAAAAAAGAAATGAGTGAAGGAGCTTCAACATGGTGGAAGTTTGTTGTTTGGACAAGTTTGTGAATTCTTTCCCACTGTTTACCTTAAAAACCCTTCCTCCAAATATCTCATTGATGTTCTATGTAGAGCCAATATGGGCAGCACTGTTTTACCCCTTTGACGTTGATTACTCTTGAAAAGTTCAGATTGACAGATTATGTACCCTCGGTTGAAAGTTTATACATGTAGCTAAATAGTTAACTAGTGCAATCATTAAGAAAAGCTGGTGGCGAAGACTGCTTGTGCATGCTTGCTTGTGTCTGAGAAAGAGTGAGACAGATGCTATCATGCTATGAACTATTCTTAATTAATGGAGCACTTTGTTGAGCATCAGCTATTGCTTCTTTGATATGCTGCAATGTGATGTAATCCTCTTCATCTTGTTTTCTGTTGCTGATTTCAAAATGATTAGATGGTAATTGGCATTCCTAGACTTGTCAAGATTGTCTTTTCCCTTGGCAATTGTTAGGATTTATAATATACATATACAGGTTCCAGATACCAGGCTGATCGTTACTTGTATGCATACTTTGCAAAAATAAAGTCCTTTAGTTTTGAATATGATATATATTCTTCTAATGCATTCTAGGAAAAATTGAATAACATATAAATTTATAAGAAGACAGTGGAAGTTTCTAAATATGTATAATAATACTTCGAATACAAGACTTTCCCTTGTATGGATGGCCTAAATTTATTCAATTACCAGCCAAAAAAGAGGAGGCCGAAGGGAAACAAAGAGAGTTGAGTTGGGTTGGGGGGGTCGGTTTGGAGACAAATCAGTGTCTGTGGCAGAAGCTGCTAGTCTGATATCCAGTGTTTGCAACTTGTGCTTTCTTTTTGGTAACACTTTCTCTCCCCACTGTACCAGGACCTCTGAAGAATGCGATTGACTGGGCATCTAGACCACCAAATGTTTGGGCTGATAAAGCTGCTGCAATTGTAAGTGCCGGAGGAGGTTTTGGTGGGGGACGGTCACAATACCACCTTCGCCAGACTGGAGTTTTTTTAGATCTTCATTTCATAAACAAACCTGAGTTTTTCTTGAACGCATTCCAACCTCCCGCAAAGTTTGACAGCGATGGAAACTTGATTGATGCATCAGCCAAGGCGATTTTGAAGCAAGTTCTTGTATCCTTGCAGGCATATACATTGCGCCTTCAAGGCAAGCACTGAAATACTGTTTGATTCGGCATGTACTTTACTGGCATTACGGATTACTGATTCTGTGTGTTGCAAGATGGGTAGTTGACATGCGGATTGTCTTTTATATTTGCTATTTTGTTGCTTGCAGTAGAGAAAAATAAAAATAAAAATCAGAAATTGTTTCTCCATCCATCTATGTAATTTCTGCCCATTTTAGATAAACCAAAAGGGAACTATCTTGGATGGTGATTGATATAGTTCAACTTGCAGATTGTTATGCCACGATTGGGACCCTTTAGCAAGTTGTGTAGTGCTGCAATTTGTTAATCTAGACTAGCTGATGGAAGTTAGCTAATTCGTGCGTGGACTATACTTCTCCCGGAAGCCCAAAGATCAACCCTCGGAGAGTTGAATGGAGTGGCACAAGCAGGCCGTACTAGGACAATAATTATTAATTTCAATAAAAGGTCATAGATCGTGTCACTTGACGAAACGAAAAGATAAAACTCTATTTATATATTATATTATATTATATTATATTAATGATACACAGTACTTAATTATTTTTTAAATTTTTTATATTAAGAATATTTATAAAAAATGGTATATTTGCAAGGGAGTCAAGGCTACTCCATCCCTTCGGTTTGAGATTGCCGGTCACAGAGATTTGGATATGGAGTTTATTTTTTCTCTTGATAGTGAGACTCTCAGGGTTAATTAGGAATTAGGACTGGTTTTAATATTACATATATCTTAACATATTTATGAATAATAACAAAATAATTTATAAATAATAATAAAATTATTTAAATTAAGATATTTTATTTTATATTAAAAAAAAGAAATTAAATTTAAAAATATCTAAAAATAATTGCGTTTCAAAACCAACCCTAATATTCTTACTAAATTAGACAAACAGATCGTCGAAAAGGCCGCCTGAGTATTTTTTACGTAGAGGAATCGGATTTCTCTGGCCGGCACTTGCTTTGGAATATTATATCCAAATTATGTGACTTCACGACTCGCGTCATCATTAAATATCATTTTACATGTTATAAGGAAAATACATGTTATAAAGCTGCTCGAAGCTCGTGGAAAGATTCCAAAAACCTTCGGAGCTGTCTTTACTCTATTTACCAAACGTTCTATCCACAACCGCAAATCAAATCAAATCAATTCAATTCTTACCAGACTCTTTTTTTTTCTTTTTTCTTTTTTTTTTTATAAGTAATTCTTACCAGACGCCACTCTCGCCAGTCCACGCTCTCTTCCTTCTCTCCCGGAGAACGAGCATCAGGTGACAAGTTTTATTTCAATGTCAGAGGTGAAGAGGGGCAGAAAGATGGAGGATCAGGAAGAAGCGAAGCCAGTAGTCAGAGTGGCAGCCATATCTGGGTCTCTTCGTAAACGTTCCAACCACCGAGGCCTCATTCGTGCCGGTACTTCATTTCTCTGTCAACTCTCCTAAAATTTATTTCCCAATCGTGCTACAATAGATCATGATAGATACATGAAAATCTTCAATTTTTTTTTTTCTAAGTGTTTTTTTGGTTGATGAATGATATATTTATTGACTGTGTTTACATGGGTTCTACCCTAACCACCATAGAAGGACATTTAATTTCTGGTTGGATAAGATTTCTNCCAAGTGTTTTTTTGGTTGATGAATGATATATTTATTGACTGTGTTTACATGGGTTCTACCCTAACCACCATAGAAGGACATTTAATTTCTGGTTGGATAAGATTTCTCTCTGATTCTTTTGTATAAAAATGGATTATTGGTATGGTGGGTTTTATTGTAGCAATCCAACTTTGCGAGGACTCGATCGACGGCATGCAAATTGAGCACATAGAGATCGAGCAGCTACCGATGCTAAATACAGATCTTGAAGACAAGGGAACTTACCCACCAGTGGTTGAAGCTTTTCGTCAGAAAATAAAAGAAGCTGATTGTGTTCTGTTTGCTTCGCCTGAGTACAATTTCTCCCTCTCTGGTACTATCCTTTCTCTCATTCTTCAATTAATGTACTTTCAGGTTTGTTCAAGTTTGGTAAAGGCCTGGGCTTGGGGGTTTGCTCCCTTCGGTCTAAGTTTGGAAATAACAAATATACATGCTAAATTCGATAAACATATAAGGCTGTGTTCTACCTAGTATAGAGAGACTACCCAAACGGAAAGTGAAAAAAAAAATGTTAATAAAAACAGAATCTTGAAGTGTTGCCTGCAAAATTTCTGTACAAAAATGAAGATTTCATAAATATCTTGGGCATACCTCTTATCCATACCTCAAGTTCACGTTATATGTGTTACATTTGTGGGAACGTATAAGAGTTTTACAATGAGTGAACTAATTGCCTTATCATAATACAGGTGAAGGTTCATAAGAACTCTGTACAGAGATAACAATACACATGAAATACAAATTTGAAATTGAAAAAGGCCTTATCACATTGTTATCTCAACTTGGTGTTATCATCATCTTGAATTTGAGTTGTTTTGTTTTGCTTTGGTAGCACCTCTGAAGAATGCTGTTGACTGGGCATCTAGACCCCCAAATGCCTGGGCTGACAAGCCTGCTGCAATCATAAGTACGGGAGGAAATGCTGGAGGGGAACGAGCACATTATCATCTTCGTCAAGTTGGAGTTTTTCTTAATCTCCACTTCATTAATAAACCATTGTTTTGCATTAATGCATTCCAGCCTCCGACAAAGTTCGATAAAGATGGCAACCTGATCAATGAGGAGGTCAAAGAGAAGTTGAAGCAAGTTCTTCTAGCCTTGCATGCGTTTACTTTGCGTCTCCAGGGCAAGTAAATGAGAGTGTGTGTGATTCTCAAACACAACAAAAATATTTGATTCTTCCTGCAATATTGGACGTGACATTAATTTCGGGCACTCCTTTTTTTCTCTCTTTTGAGTATAGACTTTTAACGATGCAGCTGGGATGCAGCTTATCTTGTTTGCACCTTCCTTTCATAATCATTTACAGTCAAACCAGAAGGTTAGCTATAACTTGTCCCGAAATTGATGACTGTTATCGTTATGCATATGCTATATCAGTTTGTACCTTTCGGTTTTCTGGCTATAATTTGGAATGAACATCTTTTCAACCATAAGTGTGTAATTTTTTCAAACTATATATGCCAGTCTACTATCCTACATCTACTAGTATTAGATTCTTGAAATTGTTGGACTTTATTGATTTGATATTATTTTGATTTGATTTTCATAATTATCAAATAATTTTGATTTGATATTATCTTGATTTGAGTTACATTGATTTTAACTTACCTCATCTCAATATAATTTTCACTTTATATTTAATTACAATTGAGAATAAAAATGATGTATCTCTCAGAGTCTCTCGTCCTCCTCCTCTCCTCCATCTTCTTTTCTATTATAATATATATTTTCTATCAACTCGCGGAGATAAACCAATCCTTCAAAGCTTTCTTATAATCAACTGATTTAAGAATTAGGATCTCCAAAACAAAGGATCATTAGTGCATTGGTAAGATGAAGAAAATGTGCTTATTTTTTTTGTCCTATAGTGGATAGAAACTTGGAGCTGGCTGAATTTGTCTGTTGTGTGGAATCTCACTTCGGATTATAGAACAGATGGACAACCTCAAAGTCTTTGTACTTATTTAGTATAAGTCTAAGATCTATAAGTCTTGTGTAAATAATTTGGAAAAAATAAAATTCCCTTCAAAAATTCATTTTTATGGATCTTATTTTTTTTTAAAAGAAAATTTATACATTCTCGGTTTGGATGCAAGAGTCACTCCAACTCATCTTATCTCATCTCATCATTATAATTTTTTCAAATTTTTATACAAAATATAATAAACAATTCAACATTTTCAAATTTTAAAATAATAATATTATTATTAAAAAATAATATTCTAATAATATTTTATTCAACTCATCTAAAATCATTACAATTCATCTTACTATCCAAACCACACTGGATTTGTTTGGAAATAGATCTCATCTTAAAATTTCCATCTCATCTCATCTATTTTCCAAACATAATTGAAATGTAAAATTTTTAAATTAATTATTACAATTTTTTTGAACTAATCATTATAACTTTTTCAAACTTTAAAAAAAAATCAACCTTTTCAAATCACCAAATAAAAATAATATTATAAAATTATATTCTAATAATATTTTAATTTATAATATTTTTTATTCAACTTTTTTTCTCCTTTTTCAAAATCTAAAAAATACTCAACTTCAATTATCTCATTACTATTTCTAAAATATCTTACTAATATTTACAAAATTTTCATCTTATCTCACTTTCCCAACTACTCCTAAATTGTATATTACAATAATTATTTACAAATATCCATTCTTATTCGATACACCCAAGTTTAGTTAAAAAATGGTTCCCCCAACTTAATAAAGTTTTTTTTTATTAATATTATTTAATGTTTAAGAAGTAACTTCTACGACGTATTTTTTTATTTTTTAAAAATATTTAAATATATTAAAAAAATAAAATAAAAATAAACATATAGATTTGTGATAGGCGGCATGACAGGGCGGCAGCATGCATGACTCCTGACATTAATATATAATAGCCTGTCAAGATGCGGAACCTTTGATTCTGATTTAACATTAGAACAGTTTTATCATCATCCATGTCGTAACATTTTTTGGTTAACAAGTAAACTATACAGCATCAGTGTTCGGTCCATGTTTCATATAAATTTGGCATGCATTGCATTCGCAGAGACCATAGGTACTTATACATATAGTGGGCAGAGAGAAAGAACTTGCAGAGAGAAAGATCAGAAAGAGATAGAGAGAGAGAGAGAGAGATATACATGGAGGCACAAGGCCGGGAAGCGAAGCCTGTAGCAGTCAAAGTGGCAGCTCTTTCTGGGTCTCTTCGTAAACGTTCCTACCACCGAGGTCTTATTCGTGCTGGTAAAACTTCCTTCCTTACCGGATTAATTTCTGCATCATGTATATGTAGACATGAAATGGGCTAGCAGCTAGAAGTATTGATCATGTGGTTTGGTTGTAGCAATCCAACTATGTGAGGAGTCTATCAAAGACATGCAAATAGAGTACATAGAAATCGAGCAGCTACCGATGCTAAATACTGACCTTGAAGGCCATGGAACTTTTCCACCGGCGGTTGAATCTTTCCGTCAGAAAATAAAAGAAGCTGATTGTGTTCTGTTTGCTTCCCCCGAGTATAATTTCTCCCTCGCCGGTACTGATCTCCTTTCTCCATCTCCATTCTTCTTTACGACTTCCATTTTATTTTCGACATCAGCTAGCGTTTGCCAAATTTAGACAAGCAGAAAGAATAATAATTCTACTTATACTCACACATGCACCACACATATTTTAATGTTTTTAAAAAAAAAATTCTATAACAAATATATCGTGTATGGATGACAAGTAGAACAATTCAATTACTAATTTAACAAAAATAAAATAAAATAAAATAATTATAAAAATAAAAAATAAGATTATAATATGTAAAGTGTGTGGTGTAGGATAATAAGTAACATCTTTGAAAAAGAAGTCCATGGAATGGTTTCCAGCTTGCTCTTAAAAATGCATGGAATACATGAGATGTGTCTAAATTATAAATTTTTTTTTTTTTTTTTTTTGCAAATGATCATGAATATTAAACCCGGCCCCTTGCTTTCATTTTTCCACCTTACAAGTTGAGGTGTCAAAAATAAAAATAATAGAAGAAAAAAATAAACACATGGCTTTTATAATTTTGGATATATATAGCACCTCTGAAGAATGCAATTGACTGGGGATCTAGACCACCAAATGCGTGGGCTGACAAGGCTGCTGCAATCATAAGCACTGGAGGAAATGGTGGTGGGGAACGAGCGCATTATCATCTTCGCCAAGTTGGAGTTTTTCTTGATCTTCACTTCATTAATAAACCATTCTTTTGCTTGAACGCGTTCGAGCCTCCGGCAAAGTTCGATAAAGATGGAAACCTGATCAATGCAGAAGCCAAAGATAAGTTGAGGGAAGTTCTTCTTGCCTTGCATTCATTTACTTTGCGTCTCCGCGGGAGCAATTAAGCTGTAAGAGAGATCATGATGATATATGTAATTCTCAGATATAAAGAACAAAAATCTGTGATTCTTCATGACGCAATGCATGGACTTGACATTGGTTTGAATTAAGTTCTTTCTTCACTTATTATAACTTCAAAATTAAATCATGTTAATTTATGAATTTATTTTTGTGTAATCAATTTGTAGATAGACTAGTATTTTCCTTTTATTTAAGATGATAGTCAAATATAGCAGACAATGGCCACATGATGGAAATAATACAATAGGATACGATGATCCCATGGCATAAAAAGATAATTAGTTCAAAAGTTGGCTCAAAGCCGAGCCTCATGAGCGACGATCGAACAAGGCTGGCCCAAAGTTGGCTTCGTTAGACATAGCTAGCTAGCAGGCTTAAGTAAAGGACTGGGCACAGTCCAAATCGGCTACTGATACTGGGCCTGGCGAAGATTTGATAAAAACTACTGATTTTTCTTTTTAAAAAAATCTGTCATAATTGCTATATATCATTAATATTGTTAGTAATTATTTATAGCTCAAAAGTCTTGTGGGTATGTCAGCTATATAATACACCGACTAATGTAGCTTTATTTTTATTGATGCTTCTTGGATTCTTGGTCATTAATTATATTTGGGGTTCTATTATTTTGAGAACTAGTATTAATTAATCCTGCTGTTTCAAATTTTGAATTAGGTTACCGATTCAGATTGCGTCCTGAGATCAATAATAAGAATGGAATAGACTCTCCACCTCTCGCTTGTATCCCGTACGTACGTAGTACGTACCATTGTTTAGCATGCAGATAGATATATCGCGTGTAAGATCGATGTACACTTTTCGATCGAAGGATCGATCCTTAACTAGCTGTCGGTTAGTACAAGGAAAATCCAACAGGTTTATGATAGATGTATAATATCGATCCATGATTAAACTAGGTTATGGGAAACGTATAGTCTGCATGTTCTATATATTCCTTCTAGTTTTAGAACGTTGGCTGACGGGCTCATGTGCACAGACTTGATCGATCGATGGCAGCCATGGTACGTTATAGATCAATTATTCAACTGACAAAGTTCTATACATCCATTAACATACATGGATATATATTATGAGAAATGATATTTGTAGTCGCGTAAGTACTATGTAATCTCTTTGTAAAATGTGAGTAAATAAGAGACAAATGATAAAAAAAATTAATTTTTTAATAGTAGACATCATTCTTTTTCAAAAGAATTACGCTACACTTATCTAATCCACGACTGTATTTATCATTACTCATAATATTATATGGGTAAAACTAATTCATGAATTATCAATTAAAGAGTATCTAAATGATCAGTTGATCTATTACTGTTTGTCTGACATTAAGCAACACAATCATGTGAATGGATAATCAGTCTTGATAGTAGATAAACATGATGTAACCTTTCCTTTTCCTTTTTCTCTCTAAAATTTCCAGACCAACCTTTCCCGCGTCTTCACTGGGCGAAGGGGGTTCGAAGCTTAGGCTCCGACCATCTCCTCCCATAGCCAACCCAAGAGGTTTTTTTTTTTTCTTTCCTTTTTTTTTTTCCCCTAGGTTTTTCCTTGGTTTTCCCTCCTTAGCGCCGCTCCTCACCGATCTTCTATTTTCCGGCAACCTTCGACTAGCACGCGACGTCGGCTCAGCCTCTCTAGTCGCCGATCTTCATGTTCGCAATAGAGAATTGCATTTTTGCTCAGCATGTTTAACACACGCGCGGCCCCTGCCGTGTGGGTTTTTCAGTCACAGCCGCGTCCTCAAGCGGTTTTGGCGGCCATGAGCGGCCCAACCGGCTTTAGAGGCCCCAGATTCTTCCGATTTGCTTGTTCGTCCATCTCCTCAGGTGGCGCGTGTCCTACATGCACCACCACCGCCTGTATTGACCCGTTGCCCGCGACTCAGCTTAGATTCCGACTACTACTCTATGTTACCATTTTTCTTAACCAGTGATCTTGTAAGAGGGATTGTGGACCTCTCCAAAAATCATCTCCAAACAATATGTGACAGTGCACTCGCCACCTTTACTGCTTCTAGCGGAGGTTCCACCATCTTCAGCGGTGGTTCCATCGTTCGCTCTTTTGCAAACATATTTTTGTCTTTCTATTAGACGGCGTCTTCTGGTAGGATATTGGTAGGAATCAAGAAATTGATCCCAACTAAACTCGTTCACCACTTTGCATTGTTTTCTATTGTTTTTTAAGGCGATTGTTGGAAAACCCTATCCTATCATGTATCACTTTTTTAGTTTGATGATATTAACTTGCTTAGGAAAAGCAAAAAGATAAAAGATAAACATGATACATCATTCCAGAACTTGAAAGAGCAAGCTGCTGATCTTAAGTTGGGATATTGCATGCGTCATGACCGGCCCAACTAGCACTCTCCGTTTGCACCAGTCCATGCATGCATGCAGCTCATGCACTTGTACTTAATGTGCTACTCTAATTAATTGGCTGCACATAGGCAGGGCCGGCTCAATACGTTGTGGGGCCTAAGGCTAAAATTTAGAGTGAGGCCTTCTTTTTTTTTTTTTAGGTAAAATTAAATAAATTTATTTTTATATTATATTTTTATTTAAAAATAATTCCTATCATTTTATAAAGTAAAATTATTGATTAAGATTTTATACCATATTTTCAATTAATAACTGACTTAATCTTTATTAGAAAATTTTTGATTTAGAGAGAATTTTATGAAATCTAGTTTTACAAGTACTTTAGACTTTTAGACACAATTATCATCATTATTGTCAATAAAGTTCTAAAACAACTTACACATTTGAAAAAAAGTGGGCCCTTGCCTCTTCAAAGGATTATACAAAATTTTTTATGAACACTGAAAAATTAAATTTTGTTATTTATAATTTTCACATTAATTATATATTAAACTAATAATGAGGAAGGAGAAGTGTATTCTTAGAAGGAAAATAGGTAAAATAATTATTATATGTGATACTTTTAAAAACTAATAATAATATAATATCTATTTGATCTTGTTTATATTTTCATTCTTATTGAGTTAATTAAAATTTTTTATTAGATATATATATATTTTTTTAAAAATTATTCTTATAATTTTTTTAGGGGTCTTCTTCCATTAGGGGCCTTAGGCAATTGCCTAAGTGGCCTAATGGATGAGCCGGCCCTGCACATAGGTTTGAGACGAGCGATCGAAGAAAGGCTCCTCCTGGCGGACCTGGCCTGCCAGTTACAACTTACAATTGCCAAGCCCGGCCATGCACGGACGTCGTCATTTAGCAAGCAAGTGCAAGTGCATGCCTAGCTAGCATGCATGCACAAGCGTAGCTACAATCGTTCCCAACAAGGCCAACCCAGTGCCATGCATGCTAGCTGGCTAGCTAGCTATACGCTTATATCTGCAGCCTTAGCACAAATGCGCTTCCTCGCAGCCTCACGTGAAGGCTTTTGATCACATGCAGGAACTAATTGAATTACCTGGCCTGCATTTACGTGTGGAGCCCTTCGTAATTATATCATGCGCATGGCAGCACATAGTTAATTTGTTGCCATCCTTACTGCATCTACTAGATCTCAAAGCATCTTTCTTGCCAGCCCATTCAAAGCATCTACTAGATCGCATGCATGCATACGCGTGGGTTTTATGAGTGACGAGCGTCATTAAATGCAATGTACCATCAAGCCAACCAATACACAGTTGTGTCAAACGGCCAAAATTACATATATTCTCCAAAGATATACGCTCTTATAAATCTTATATCTCATTATATCTTCATTAGCGTAGCTTTTTTTTAGAAGCTGATATTCGTTGAATATTGAATAATCATTGAGCCTTCTATTAATTGGAGAAGCAATAAGTGTCTAAATTCTTTTAGCTTTAATTGGCTTTAAAAGATGAATGAATTGGGATAAGATCATTAATGATGTTCTAATTAATTAAATTTGGTTATATATCATAATAACATTTCACGACTTTTAATTAGAGAGAGAGAGAGAGCAAAAGTAGAAACCTAAAACTCGAGCTAATGCCCGGAAAAGGTGGGATAGTAGGCTAGCGCTCGGCCGGGCTAGCTGAATTGCGAAGCATTGTGACCACCATAAATTAAGAGCGAGCCCCGGCTAAAAAGTTCCAATCCACTACAGTCTACAATAGAGAAAAAAGATGTCAATTCCCATTAAAACAATGAATGATAGTATTAGATTTTTGTCATCGTTGAACTGATCCGAATTAGGCTTTGAAAACGAAAAATGTGGCACGCAGCGTGACTTTGTGCACGATCGATGAATCTTAATTAATTCCTGTTGAATGTTCTGTCTCTGTCTCTCTCGCTGACAAGGTGTGTGTTTGAAGTGTGCCTAGATATTAAATAAGATCAGGAGACAAAGGTTTATTTGTCTCTGAATGCGGCAAGCGAATAGGAGACCATCCTATAACATGGTGGGCAAGTGTGTGATCTTATAATCAACATTTGTCTACATTTTTGCTGACAATTCGGAACCCCCATGTCTCCCCCACAGCCACTGGGTAGCCATCTCCATAAATAGGAAATAACTCAGTCGACCTAGCCTACTTACAACCAGCTAGCTAGGGCCTTCAAGAATTCATTTAGTTTAGGGGTCCCCTTCAAACCATATAACCTGAGGGTTTTAGGGTTGATCACATGCTGCTTCTACTACAACCTCAATTTAAGAAGGAATATTTCATTGCATGTATTATAATTAAGCTCAATAGCCTAATGCAGCGTTTCTTTTAATAACATGAACATTATGATCTTAAAACTCTTTAATTTGCTTTCCCATTTCTGGATCCCCAAAGTCCCAAATGGGATGAGATAAGTTGAGATAAAAGTTGAAAGTTGAATAAAATATTGTTAGAATATATTTTTTAATATTAATTTTTTTTTAAATTCAAAAAAGTTGAATTGTTTATTTTATTTTATATGAAAATTTAGAAAAATTATAATAATTAGATGAGATGAGATAAGAATGATTGTGAAAACAAACGAGGCCTAAGCATATAATAACCAATAGTTTAGTTATTTAAATAAATATATATGTTAATACTCTCCTTGTGTGTGAATTAGCTAGATTTCTATTTGATAACTAGCTAGGTTGAATATATATACGTACGTAAATATTTTAATTAAATGAGACAATATATATATATATATATTTAGGTGAAATATCAAAGGCAAATTAACCCATTACATATGGCATCATTAATTGCTGACTGGAAGAGTCAACTTATTAAGGAAGCTGAGTAGTACTTAATATTCATGATGTTTGCTGAAAT